>CAJQZJ010000202.1:529027-541720 GCA_907164525.1 Lophiomys imhausi
TGTGTGTGTGTGTGTGTGTGTGTGTGTGTGTGTGTGTGTGTGTGTGTGTGTGTGTGCAGGCGCATGTGTGTGCAGGAGTGCACACGTGTCCGTGTGTGTGAGTGGAGGCCAGAGGCTAAGCCGGGGCATTGCTTAGGATGCTATCTTTTTATTATTTATTTGTTTATGAGATTCAGTCTCTTGGGGCAGCATGTAAAGATACTTGCCACCAAGCCTGATGACCTGAGTTTGACCCCTAGAACCTACATGGTTGAAGGAGAAAACTGACTTCCCCAAGTTATCCTCTGACCTCCACACATAGGCACCCACTAACAATAAAGAAGTAAATAAATTCAATGTACATCTTTCTAAAACACAAGATTCATCACTGGCCTGGACCTCTTGACCAAGCTAGTGGACCCCAAGGATCCACCTATCACTCACTGCTTGGGATTACAAGTCCAGCCACCACGTCCAACCTTCTCTTAATGTGAGCTCTGGGGACTGAACTCAGGTCCTCATGCTTGCAAGTAGAACACTCAACCTGAACCATCTCCCCAGCCCCACATTGTCCTTTTCAACCCTGGGTAAGCCTGGGCACTTCCTCCTGTAACCCCCTCCATTTCCAGACTCCTCTTCAGATGTCAGTGTCAGATGGGTGTGATGCAGTTGGCTACTCCCTGCTTCCATTCACAGCCACGTGTCCCCTAATAATGGGACACGATATAGGAAGCGCGGTGTCAGACACACCTGCTGTTGCTCAGAAGTCACTCCTGCAGACACATGCCTAGGTGCCGGTGGCCAGTCAGGAGGCTCAGGGAGTATGGGTTCCAGAGACAGCTGCAGGAAGACATGGCGAGCCCACTACAGGGAACCTTCTTCATAAGTAGGAGGGGAATTCAACTATAAGGAAAGCAGGTGTGATGAGATAAAAATAAATAAATAAACTGAACAATAAAATTGTCATGATTTAAACCAGTCATATAGTAGCTTGCCTCCATTTTCAAAAGGTACATGTTGAGCATAGTTGTATACATTCTATTTTTTCCTCATTTTTAGGGTTTTTTGTTTTTTAGTTAGTTTACAAAAGAATAGGTTTCATTCTGAATTTCTTTTTTTTTTTTTTTTTAGTTTTTTTGTTTAATGTGTGTAGATGTTTTGTCTGCAGGTATGTCTGTGTGCCATGTGCATCCCTAGTGCCCACGGAGGATATTGGATCCACTAGAACCTGAGTTACAAACTGTTATGCACTGCCATGTGTGTGGTAGGAATTGAACTCGGGACACCTGGAAGAGTACCCCACGCTCCAGTCACTGGCATTTTTCCACATACATGTGCTTTGCTTGTTTTTGCTCTCATACTACCCTCCCCCACTCCTCCCTTTCCCACTGGTTCCACACCCACCCCCAATAATTCCCTTTCTGCCTTCATTTTCTCTACATATATGTATTATTAAATCTAAATTCCACACAAGAGAGAAAACCTAACCTGTTTATGTCTTCCCTCCCCCATCACCCTATGTTCCCCTCCTCTTTCCTTAGGACCTTTGCTCCTTCCACAAAGTCCCCCCCACCCCGCTGTGTCTTCTTTCCTGTCACCAGCATCACAGTGACCAGCATCCGCACATGAGTGTGTAACACAAACCGGGAGATCACTAGGCAACAGGAGCTTCTGGCTTTCAATCTTATGGGTCCACCGTTGTACATCTTTGACCAGAGCACGCTAAGTGGTGCATGCTTGTTAAATTGGCTGTGCTTCTAGAATCAGGGTCCCTAGGGCACCTCCACATCAGAGGCTAGCAGGAGATAGCTGTATGTTAACTACCAGGAAGGAAAGGAGAGCTCCCGACATAACGTTCCCACCTCTCTCTTCCTCACCCGTAGCAGGCACTGTTTTCTACACTTATGAGTTATAATGTTAGTGTTTCGGGTGTGAAAGGGTTAAGTTTTCTCCTTTATTTTTCACATGTCTGTAACCTTTTATAATCCTTCAAGCAAACCAAAACCAACTGGAAAATAGGAGGGCTTTTAAATGTGTTATCCCAAGACAAATGTCTGTGGGCACAGAAATATTTTAGACTGGTGTTAGGTCTCATGTGAGCTTTCTATTAATAAAAGTTAGTCAGTACTAAAGCAACCACTTGGATATTTTGGCAAAAAAAAAAAATAGCTACAAAAAATAACTAGTAAAAATGGATAACAGCGCCCATTTAGAGTCAAGTGCCCTTGAGCAGAGACACTGCTTGGCCCGGATCTCCAATAGTTCTCGCAGGCATTTCACAGTCCCTGCTTCTCATGGAGGACTTAGTGGCTGAGCACAGAAGTCAATGACTGAAGAGAGGGTTGAATCCCAAAGTAGGTCCCTCAATAAGGGCCCGCCATCTCCTGTGGACAAGGCAGTGTGTGTTCCGAGAGGAACACTGGGTGGCTCGCTTCATCTTGACAAATTTCTCCATCAGAGCCATGCTCCAGCCTCAGCATCATCAAGATGTAATGTAGGACACCTGCCATTTCTCTCTCTCTCTTTCTGTCTTTCTTTTTAAATTCTTTAAGACAAGGTTCCATGTAAGTCATGGTGACCTGGAATACACCCTGTAACTGAGTATGACCTTGAATTCCTGATCCTCCTGCCTCCAACCTCTTGAGTTTGGGGCACCCCATGTTTGCACCACCATGGTTTATGCAGTGGTGAGAAACAAACCCAGGACCCCACATATGCTAGGCAAGCATTCTGCCAGCTGAGCTACAGTCCCAGCATAGTAACTTCCTTCCTTTCTGTCCCTCACTGAATAACATCTTGAATACCATTGAGGAACATATTCTCTATTTAAAGTAATTAATATACTGTCCCAACTCCTGTTGATGAATTTTGCTGAGCCACGTAACAATAAATGTGAAAAAAATATGAATCCAAGTATATTACATACTAAATTATTAATTTTTGGTTTTTTGAGACGGGATTTCTCTGTGTAGCCCTGGCTGTCCTGGACTCACTCTGTAGACCAGGCTGGCCTTGAACTCACAGAGATCTGCCTCCCTCTGCCTCCCAAGTCCTGGGATTAAAGGCGTGCACCACCACACCTGCAATTACAGACAGCTATGAACTGCCATGTGGGTGCTTGGACTTGAACCAGGGTCCTCTGGAAGAACAGTCAGTGCTCTTAACCGCTAAGCCACCTCTCCAGCCCAAATTATTAAACTTTTAATGTCTACTTAACATCATGAATTTAATATGGGTTATATTTTTTAAAATAAAGAACCAGCAGTCTATGAAACACAAACCATTAGTGTCTAAACACGTGAGGAAAACAGGAGAGACTCAGACGTGTGAATGGAGTTTGTTCTGAAGACAAGAGCCCTGCCTCAACATCTTTACCTCATCATTTCTCCAGACTGTCCTGACTCAGGAGCTGCCTCCTGTGGTGTCTGATTGTTTACCCTGGCTCAGAGTCTCTCTCCTCTTGTCCCTCAAGGGATCGGTCACTGCAAGAATAATTTCTGGAATGGCATGTTAGCATGGGGACAAGGGCTCTCCCGGTGTTTGTTACAAATTCACAGCCGCTGTGTCGTTTGTCTCCACAGGAGGATGTATGCACATGAGGTGTCCACAGTCCCAGTGCAGGCTGGAATGGTGCTGGAATTGCGGCTGTGAGTGGAACCGAGCCTGTATGGGTGACCACTGGTTTGACGTGTAGAGGGATGTCCCTTGGGCACTGCCACTGGCCTCACATCCTCACGGGAAACACACCGACTTCTACCTTCGTTAGCCATTTCTTCTTCTCAATGCACGTAAGAACATACGTGCACACGCACAAACACAGGCTGCAGATTACGGAAGCAGCCCCTAGATTCTTTCCACAGCGCGCCCACGCAAAACAGTGTCTGCTGGACCCCCAATAGGAGTCACTTTCAGCCGCTGGCTCACGCAGTTATCAAAGCTGGAATGAGACTGCAACCCTTTGTTTTGGATTCTCATCCCAGCGAGAATTTGAGGCCAGCTGGGTTCCATGGAGAAGCCATGGATGAGATGGGAACTGCTCTCCAGGGCTGTTTCCACGCTCTGTATAGACTACTGTGGATGCTCAGAAGTACACCTGAGCTCTTAAGAACTCCGTTCTCAGGTAGCAATCACCTATTCCCAGACAGCCCTCAGCAACAGTCAAAAAGTTTGTTTATCCCCAAAATCCTCTCTTTATAAATGGTGCTGATGAGACTATAGTTCTGCTGTATACAAATCAACTTCTCAACCAAGTGAGAAACTAGGAAAACTAATTTGAGTGCCAACTGTTTAAGTTACAGGGACAACATGGAAGCTGAGCCTACTTCCATTCATTTATCTGCAGCTTTAGAGAGAAATTATTTTTTTTCCATAAAATATTCCAAAGTCTGTAATTTGGTGTGACGTATTCCTACTTCAACCTGGAAGTCTAGCTCATGCAATTGGCTTCGCTGTAAATTTAATGGAGGCAGTGCCTATAAAGGGGATGTTTTTAGAGACAATCCCGTGATGGTATTCCAATCCTAACAAGAGGGTCAGGAAACAGAACATTTATAGAAGGAACATTTCTAGGTCACCTAAATGTAAACATGCCTAGCCCCTTCATCAGAAGGGGAGACACCTCTGCGTATCTGCTCCCTCCTCACCTGTTAAGTCCCCGGGAGCTCATATACCCATTGGTCCTATAGGTAGGGCCCTTTGCACAGGACAATAAACACACACTAGAATAGTCTTCAGTTTATACACATCACATTTGAATGTTAATTTTTCAAGATTTTTTCTTTTTTCTCCTTTTGGTTTGGTTTGGTTTTGCTTTTGTTTTGGGGGGAGGGGGCTACCAGACATGAATCCTGAAGCCAAAAATCATAGGAAATGATGGTATTGGCATCTTGTAGTATGAGGAAAGGCCAGCGGTTCTAAATCCATGCTTGCATCCCAATGGCCCAGGTCTCCACCCCAACCAGGTCCTGAAGGAGTGTCATATGCTGAGCCAAAGTGACAAGGCCACTGGTCCTGGAGCTCTCAGGGTTTTATGTCACCCATCACTCTTTCTTGTCACTGTCTCTTTCCACGCCTGTGTGCTGTAATGGTTTTGGGGTGTCAGAGCAATGTTTGCTGCTCTGTTTTTGTTACAGGGACTCCCTGAAGCTCTGTGGCTCTCCTGTATGGTCGTTTTTTCTTTCTGGTGACTGCCTATGTTTTCTTCAGAATAGAATAGTGATTCTTAAAATAACTTAATAGAAAAACAACCACAGTGTGTGAACATGAATCACCACCCGTGTTGTGTGAGTGTGACTAGTGGGAAAAAAAAAAAGTGGATGTCCAAAGAACAGCAGTCAAACCTTTGTAGAACAGTCTTTCTTTTCCTGTGGAATGTATTAAGAAATACCTGAAGACTGTCTGTGGTGGTACCCAGAGTGTCAAGAAAAGAATCAAAAGAGGGTTTGAGCCTGTCCTTGGGGATGCATTTGTGATAAATGTTGGAGATTGTAAAAAAAAAAAATAATTAAATTGCATTATGTTGGATGCCATTTGTAGAAATAAATAGTTAAATTGTTTAACCAGTATTTATATTATCATTAATTGGTTTGGGGGCTGTTAATCTTTAATTCACTATTATAAATGAACACACAGAGACACCACATGGATTTTAACAAGGCTTGACCTGAATTGTGCAATCCTAGCCCATCTAAGCTAGCTCTTAATTCTATTATCCAAATATGACCCTATATATACATACGTCCCCTTGGACTGCCATTCTCCACACTATGCCGATGTTCCTGGCCATGTGGAATGAGGTTCTTTTTTCTAACCAATGGTGTGCGTCCTCTTTCCTGCTGCTCCTGGCTGGAATTTCTTCTTCTTCCTCTGTCTAAAGCATAGGCTTCCTGTTCTAATCTCAGGAAGTCCCACCTTCCTCTGTCTTTGCCCAATCTCAGGCCTCAGCATTTATTTAACCAATCAGAGTCAATTAAGTAACAGACAGCAAGCAGAACCAATTAACATTTAGAATGCTTAACACTACCCCATCAGAGATGTAGGAAAGAAGACAGGCACATTTCTCTGTGACCTGTCATACTTCTTGGAAGCACCACCCATTGGGGAAAAATGGTCCCTTTTCTCTCCACAACCCTTGGGGTTCTGCTTTTTTTTTTTTTTTTGAGACAGGGTTTCCCTGTATAGGCCTGGCTGTCCTGGACTCACTTTGTAGACCAGGCTGGCCTTTAACTCACAGAGATCCACCTGCCTCTGCCTCCAAAGTTCTGGAATTAAAGGCATGTGATACCACACCTGGCAATTACAGACAGCTGTGAACTGCCATGTGGGTGCTTGGATTTGAACCCAGGTCCTTTGGAAGAACAGTCAGTGCTCTTAAACACTGAACCATCTCTCCAGCCCCGGGTTCTGCTTTTTAATAATCAAAATTTCAAAACAAGACCTCATTCTGAAATGTAACGATTACTCTCTTGCCTCACTCACAGACTTGCCCAAATAAGTGTTTACAAGAGAAACTGGGCTGGCGAGATGGCTCAGAGGCTAAGAGCACTTGCTGCTTTTGCAGAGGGTCTGAGTTCAGATCCCTGCACCCACAGGGTGGCTCACAACTGTCCGTAACTCCAACTCCATGGAATCCGATGCTCTCTTCTCCTTTCCACCGGCTCCTTCAGGCACATGGTGCACATACATGCACTCAGGCAGGAGCACTGTGCACACATACACACACACACATTAGATAGACAGACAGATAGATGAGAGAGAGAGAGAGAGAGAATTTTGGAGACAGGAAGAAGCTTGTGTCCAGGGAGGGAAATGGCCCAGTCTAGTAATTTGGTTGCTACAAGAATATGAACCCACATGAAAAAACAGGAAGCATCAACACACACCTATAATCCTAGCACTGACAGGCAGAGACAGGAGGGTCCTTGGGCCTCACTGGCTAGTCTCAGTGACTTGATAAACTCCAGGTTCACTGAGAGTCCTTGTCTCAAAAATAAAAACAAAACAAACAAAAAACTTAGAGAACAATAGAAAAACTCAACATTGGCCTCTGTCTTCCCCACATGAGTGTGTCTACGCGTCATTCACATCTAAAATAAAACATCAAGATTGTGTTTTGGTGACTTTATGCTGCTCCGTGTGTTTATTGGGTACTATTGCTCATCACTGTGATGAAATAGTTGGCAAAAGCAACTTCCAGAAGAGTTTATTTTGGCTCATAGTTTGAGGAGTGTGACGGTAGGCAATGACCGTTGACTACATGGGATTCAGCTTGTCCATGTGCAAGGCAGGATTCTAGATTGGGTTAACTGAAGTGAGAAGACAACCTAAATGTGGTGGAACATTCCGTGGCTGGAAGGTGAGCTGAACACACCAGCATTCATCTCTCACTGCCTCCTGATTGCAGATACAATGGGACCAGCTGCCTCAGGGTCCTCATACCAAACTTTCCCCATCATGACGGATGTGTACTCAAACTGTAAGCCAGAACAAGTCCCCTGACTTCTTTAAGTTTCTTCTGTTAGGTGTTTTGTCATAACAATATGAAAATGAACACAAAGTTAGGCCTCCTTACATCTGGGCAGATGAGCAGCAAACAGCAGAGAATGTTGGTGTTCAACCAGCTTGCTCCTTTTCTCCTTTAACTCCAGTTCATGGCATGGTCTTGCCCACATTCGGGGTGGGTCTTTTTTCCTTAGTTACACATTTTGGAAACACGCTCACAGTCATTCGCTATGGTGTGCCTCCATTGTGATTACAAATCCAATCAAGTTGACAGTGGAGATGAGTCTCCAGGCTAGAAGTGTGGACCCTGCTGTTCTCAGGAACATCACAGCGGTTGTGCCCGGCTGGTCTCTGTGTCTTTCTGGAGCAACCTGAAGAGACCATCTCTGGATAATCTTGTATCTCTGCCAGGCCCGCAGCCTGCTGAGCCAGAATCCTGAGAAAATCCTGAGTTCTGAGAAAATGAAAAGGTGAGACCCATTGCCCACCCAGGGCATTCACAGAGCAGAGACTGCAAAGGAAGCATGTATATGCGTGGGTTCTTGGTTTCAGAGCTGGAGCCCTGACTCCACCACCCACATGGTGTGAGCTCTGGAGACAAAAACAGCACCTCCCTCATTGGATTATTGTCATGATTCATTAAATGAATTCCCATCACACCACCCACAGTTGATCGTTATTATTAATACATGAACATGTCAGTGGAGGCCACAGAAAAATGCGCAAAACCTTAGAATAAATGTACAGTAATTCCATTCACCAGATGTGCACGCATTACTGTCATAGATTCATGACTTGTGTGAGTGGCAGGTGGTGGTGTGTGTTGGACTGACTTCTTCATACTTCCAGAAATTTCTCTGTAAAGGTAAGTTGCTACTTGCCTTTTTTAGCTTCATGTGTGTTGTGTGTACAGGTGGTATCCAAAGTATGGGTTAAAAAAATCCAGAGTAGGAGTGGAAATAATGGAGTATAAGTAGTAAACACACATGAAAATATGGGGAAAACCAGCTACCCTTTTGCCTCCCCATTCTATATCATTTCTGACAGAGTGTGTGTATATATATATGTATACATATATACATATATATTACATATAATGTATATATAAATATGTGTGTATATATTTACAATATATATGTGAATATATATGTGTAAAGGGGATGTTTTAGAATTGCTTATAGGCTCTGATGTCCAGCTAGTCCAAAAATGACTGTTTACAAACAAAAGAATCCAGTCGTTCAGTCCATAAGACTGGATGTCTCAGCTGGTCTTCAGTATACATTGGAATCCCAAAGAAGTGGGTTCTAATGCCAGTAAAGGAATGGACTTGCTAAGGAAGGCAAGGGCAAGCAGGCAACAAGAATGCAAGCGCTCTCCTTCCGTGTCCTTTGTATAGGCTGTCAGCAGAAGGTGTGGTCCAGATTAAAGGGGGAATCTTCCCACCTCAAAGATCTAGATTAGAAGTGGGTCTTCCCACCTCAAATGATTTAGTTAAGAAAAAAATTCCTCGCAGGTCTGCTCAGCCATTTGGGTTTTAGTTAATTCTAGATGTAGTCAAGTTGACAACCAAGAATAGCCACCGCACAGCTTAACACTGTGGTGAACACCTGTGGATAAACTGTCCAACCACAGCATTTGAGAGCTGTTGCTGGGTTTGAATAACCAGGCAAGGACTGTGTACGGAAGGGACTGCTGGACCACACAGATCAGTATCGCCGTCCTGAGGGGTGTGCTGCGTTCCTTTCTCATTCTCAGCTTTAGACTGAATCAGTTGTCACTTTATGAAAGGTGACTAGAACCCAGAAGACTGACTCCCATAAACCCAGGTCCTAAGAGAGTCAGCTGTAAAAGCTGAAATGTCTGCAAATGTTAGAAGCATACCTCCTGGTCTCCCTGCATGCTTTTCCAACTGCCTGGAATCCTTTCTTTACTTGATCTTCAGGCCCCGCCTTGGCTGGCCAACCTTGAACTTTCCCTCCATCAGTGTTGGCTAACCCTCTGGGCCTACATCTACTTCCTATTCAAAGCATTAACCAGCTAATGCCTTAGTCACCTGTATGTATAACCCCAGCCTCAGAAGGACAGGTAAGGAGAACAGAGCTGTGTGCATATTGTGGGGCACCCAGCTCTATAGTCGGCAGATCCATTCTGAACAATTCAATGTCAAAACCCCCTTCCCCTACAGTGCAGGGCCTGCCTGTGGAGCCTCCTGATGTTATTGACAATGGACATATGGCCAGATGCAGCTATTCCCATGAGAAATGCAAGGCTAATTCAGATGGGAAAGCCTTGCTTTTAGATGTACGTGAACTTATTCCAGCGGGTTCTGAGATGTTTGGTTACATTTCTTGGGCTTTGACCTACATCCCAACCAGATCAAAGGACCTGGGTACCCTCTACTTCACAATGCCTGCACACACAGGTAGCCCTGCTGTTTCCTCACAGCAGATGGTTTGTGTCCCCACAATTCTTGGTTCTGAATTTCAAACTCAAGGATGATTCGGATAGCATTTTTTTTTTTTAAAGATTTATTTATTATGTATACAGTGTTCTGTCTGCAGGTATATCTGCAGGCCAGAAGAGGGCACCAGATTTCATTATGGATGGTTGTGAGCCACCATGTGGTTGCTGGGAATTGAACTCATGACCTCTGGAAGAGCAGCCAGTGCTCTTAACCGCTGAGCCATCTCTCCAGCCCTCGGATAGCATTTTTGGAGAGATGCTTTTTAACATCTAATTGCTCAGTGTATTTCCAAGTAAAGTTTTTACCTATGTTGTTCTTTTATTATAAAAATAGCTGTTGTATTATATGTGCTCATTATAGAAACAAAAAGAAAAACATAACTCCTTTTCATCTTATTTTTACTTAGTGCCAGGCCAATGAGATGGTTCAGCGCATAGAGAAGTTTGCCACCAAACCCAATGACCTAAATTCAACCCCAAGAACCCACATAACTGACTCCTAAAAGCTGTCCTCTGACCTCCACATATGCATCATGGGACACATGAACCCACACATACACAAAATTAATTTAGAAAACACATTAATATATCAGTTGATTCATTTAGTGAGAATGTCCCCCAAGCCCTATTATCACATGTACCAATTAATCCAGGTTTATTTTAACTTTCTAGATCCAATGTGACCATCTAAAAGAGACACACTCGTTTCACAGTTTGGGTATAGAAAGTGTTGTGTAACAAGGAAATTGGTTCACAATAGGACTGGAGCTCAGTATGACAGTACCTGCCTAGCACGCCCAGAGCGTGAGGTCCCTTCCTAGCACCACACCCTAAGAGCAAGCAAGAAGACAAGCATGTTTACAAAGTAATTAACAGGAGAGGGGTTTACAACAGTGTGAGTGTGCTATGATTGCCATCGTGGAAAAGCAAGGGAAGCTCGATGGAAACACTCACATAGACTGATTGTCTGTGTCCTCCTACCCTGTTTCACACTTAGAAATCCCAGCTCCCAAGGTGATCATACAGGGGGCATGAATTAAGGAGATAATGAAGATAATGAGCATTGGATCATGGAGGTAGAAACCTGAGCATGAGATTAGTGTTGCATGAACCAAGCTCTAAGAGGGGCCTTCACTCCTTCCACCACACAAAAAGGTACCATCCACGAAATAGGAAGTGGACTTTCACCAGAAATGAAATCTGCGGTACCTTCCTCTTAGACGTCAGCCTCCAAAACTGTAAGAATTGTATATAAGAACCCCTCTTGGGGGTGTTTTGTTACAGTATACCAAATGTATACTGTACAGACAGAGTATACATTAAAACACAACCTATTGAGATGTAACTTGAAGAAATAAAAAATAAATTATTAAAAAAACACAACTTATTATGTTAACAGTTATATGAGTTTTTTTTTACTCATTTCCATTTGTTTTTAGTGGTAAGAAAATGTTACTTTATAATGAACAATGGCTGCTTCTTGCTTCTTTGAGTCATTTTTAATCTTTGGTCGTTACCTGTTGAGATGTGATATCCCATAGTTTAAGGTTCCTCTATTGGATGCAACTAAGTGGCAAAGATTTTCTAGAGTCACTCGGTCCATTCTTTGATTGGCTGAACTTTAGTACAATGATATTGAGCGGTCTGATGACTTTCTACAGCCTCCAGAGGACTTTGCCAAATGACTTTGGACAACTTGGGGCAGGGACAAATTGAATGAATTGAAGTGGGACAGACTCCCAGCCCTGATGCAAACTTTCCATATCTCAAATGTCTCATCAAGAACCCCTGTTCAGCCTGCAGTGGGGTCACCAGCCTTCCTGATTTGCCCGGAATTGTTCTAGCAAAGCAGGATGAGTTAGTCACCCTATGAGCATCCAGGTTCAAACTAGCTTCTTCCAGCCTCCAGGCTGGGTGGCACCCTTGGACTAAAGGAGCCCTTGACAACCTTGCAACCTGCCCCTGTGATGCACCCCTCATTTCCCTGTCAGCCAGCTGATCAAGAGGCCCACGACCCCAACACTGATGCATCCCACAGGAGCTCGCCCATTCGGAAAGCACCCGCAGCAGCCCTGGCAAGCCCCAGATTCTCCCCCAGGAGCCTACCACGTGATATTTGGGAATCCCTGGATCCCGATATGCTCTTCTCCATCAGCACCTGGGTTTGTCCCCAGGGCCATCTCTCAGGCGGGCATTAAGCTGCTCTGATGTCACAGAGGTTCTCAAGGATTTATTTCCATCCTCTCAGCATCTGCTCCAGCCTGCGTACCCCGGTTCAGCACACTCACTGTCCTCTCTTGCTGGCCTGCCTCCTCCCCCTGTATCTAAAGAAGCCTCACATCTGCTTTGCCTGTTTTTCCAGTGCTGTGGGACAAGACTGGGTTGTTATGCTTGTGGGTTGGACAGGTATCTAGAGGACAGCTAGGGCCTTAACACACACACACTCTCTCTCTCTCTCACTCTCTCACTCTCTCACACACACACTCTCTCTCACACACACTCACACACTCTTACACACACGTGCGCACGCTCACACACACACTCTCACACACTCTCTTACACACACTCTCTCATACACACACTCACACACACTCTCTTACACACACTCTCTCATACACACACACTCACACACACACTCTCTCACACACACACTCACACACACACACTCACACACTCTCTTACATACTCACACACACTCACACATACACACACACTCTCACACACACACACTCTCTCTCTCTCACACACACA
>CAJQZJ010000202.1:542120-604620 GCA_907164525.1 Lophiomys imhausi
CTCTCACACACACTCTCTCTCTTACACACACACTCTCTCACACACACTCTCACACACACACTCTCACACACTCTCTCACACACACTCTCTTACACACACTCTCACACACACTCACACACTCACACACTCTCTCACACACACTCTCTTACACACACTCTCACACACTCTCTCTCACACACACACACACTCTCTCTCACACACACACTCTCATACACTCTCTCTCTCTCACACACACACTCACACCTGTCTCTGCCGTCCCAGTGCGGGGACAATAAGGGTTTCCATGAGGCTCTGCTTTCGGATGTGCATTCTGTAGGTTGAACTCAGGTCCTGGTGTTTGTTAGATGAGAATTTTCCTGACTGAGCCAACTCCCCAGGCCCCCTGAGGACCAGCTTTGCCAAACAAATCAGCCATAGATGATACACAGGGAGTATATTCCTGGCTGTATTCCACTGAGTTTTAGCAAGTATAGGTTCCAGGGACTGGAAATGGAACTCCATGGTGAAGCCTTGTCTAGCAAGCATAGGGTACAACATTCTACTGTTAGCCCAGGGAAAATTAAAATAATTAGATAGTAAGTATGAAACCTAACAGATTCAGATGTGAAGCCATGTGAAGGGGAAACACTAGTGCTTTTCTAACTTTTGGCACTTATACCATAGCTACTGATCACCATATAGGACATGTCCTAGAGCTGTGAGGACAAAGGCAGGGTTCCTCTGCCAGCAGAGGAAACAAATACATCAACGCAAATCAGTTGGTGAATGTTCCAGCAGAAGTTGTACTGGGTCAGTATGAGGAAGTATCCTGGGGCATGTGCCAGGGGAAGGTTGAACAAGAACTAGGAAGAGCATGACAAGGGGCCTGAGGGAGGGCACCCTACACTCCAGAGTGCCAGCACTTCCTACCGTCGATGAGGGCTGGCATTGGGAGACATGTCAGATAATGAACAGACCTAAATCTGATGTTCTAGAATGTTCTTCTCTTGTGGGTTACAGGAAGATGCTGAGGATACAGACAAGGAAGAGGGGAGTGAGGTGGGGAGGGAGTGGCCTTTGTAAAAGCTCCCTCTAGAGCTCTGGGAGAGAGGAACTCAGGCTAAAAGATGGCCAATGACCCAAGAAGTGAGAGACAATGTGTACTTTAGCCTTGAGTCACTGCCTTTGTGGGTCCTGGAACAGAACAGAGGCTATTAAAAAGAAGCTGATAGAAACCTCTCACCCATGCCACACATACACCAGCCTGTGACCTCCTTTTTTTTTTTTTTTTTTTTTTTTTTTTTTTGGTTTTTCGAGACAGGGTTTCTCTGTTTAACAGCTCTGGCTGTCCTGGACTCGCTTTGTAGACCAGGCTGGCCTCAAACTCGCAAAGATCTGCCTGCCTCTGCCTCCCAAGTGCTGGGATTAAAGGCGTGCGCCACCACCGCCCGGCTCAGCCTGTGACCTCTTACCTGTATCACACACACCAGGCTGTGCTGGATCAGGCAGCTGGGCAGACCTGACTACTGTATTCTCACCTTCCTCCATATCTGAGACAGAAAAGTGAAAGCCATGAAACCCAGGTTTTTTTTTTTTTTAAAGATTTATTTATTATGTATACAGTGTTCTGTCTGCAGGTATATCTGCAGGCCAGAAGAGGGCACCAGATTTCATTATGGATGGTGTGAGCCACCATGTGGTTGCTGGGAATTGAACTCATGACCTCTGGAAGAGCAGCCAGTGCTCCCAACCGCTGAGCCATCTCTCCAGCCCTTGTTTTGTTTTTTTGACCCAGGGTTTTTTGTTGTTGTTGTTTTGTTTTTGGTTCTATAGGACAGTAGAAGTAGACAGTAACTACTAATGCTATATTGAGGAGCACAATTAGCAAGCCAGTTTGATACAAATTTCTAGGCAAAGTATATATATAGATACTATTTATAGATATATATAGTATATATCTCTATATAGATATATTTGTATATTTCTATGCATTTTATTCACATTTCATTGTAGCATTCTATATGGGATCTTTTGCCTTCATCAAACAGAAGTAAGGCAGTTTCTGAAACATTCATAGAAGAGTTATTGTTTTTCATTTAAATGCTTTCTTATAAAATTATTTTCTAATGACACATCCTAATTATGTACATTCAAAAGAAGCAAAGATCTTGGTTCTTTTTCCTGTAATCAGTTGATATTCAGGATGAAGAGTGAGAATGTCCATTCAGCCCATTCTGAACAACATGACTTTACTGATTGGACATTCTGTAAGTAACCCTGACTTACATGAACTATGTTTGAGAAGGAACTACATGATCTGGGGATATTTTGAACATTCTAGAGCTCATATAGCTGATTATTTACTTTGGTAAGGCACCATCATGACTGCGCATATCTTTACAAATTAGTGAACCATTCGATGTAAATGGCAGAAAGCTCTCTCCAAATTCAAGAGGAGCTTCACTTCGGATTTTAGCATCTAGAAAATAAAGCCCTAAAAATCACTTTTAATGAGTTGCATGTTGTTTACAGGGCTGGCTTCAACTCAGGAGCAGAATCATAGCAGAGAGCAGTGATGGGAACCATAGCCAGAGTGGAGACTAGAGGAGGGGACCAAAGCAGGCAGGGGCTGATGCTGCCTGGCAGAGCATGTGCTGAGAATGGAATGGAGAGCAGAGCAGACATCTCGGCAGGACCCACAACATCCTGTGTTCCCATGTTGTGATCCTTACAGCAACCCTAAACAACACTCGTTATTCCTATGCTGTAGACAGGAAGTAGTTCAGAGATACTGAGGGAAGACACCCTTCACTCCAGAGTGCCAGCACTTCCTACCGTCAATGAGGGCTGGCATTGGGAGGCATGTCAGATAACGAACAGACCTAAATCTGGTGTTCTAGAATGTTCTTCTCTTGTGGGTTACAGGAAGATGCTGAGGATACAGACAAGGAAGAGGGGAGTAAGGTGGGGGGGGGATCTGTGGTTTATGGTTTAAATGTGACATGTCCCCCACAGACTCGTGCAGACCACTCGGTCCCCAGATGGCAACACTATTTTGGGAATAATAGGAACTTTAGGTGTCAAGGTTCACTTGAAAGAAATAGAACCCTGGGGCCATGTCTTTCCCTGTCTCTCTCTCTCTCTCTCTCTCTCTCTCTCTCTCTCTCTCTCTCTCCCTGTCCTCTCTCCCTCCCTTCCTCTCTTCCTCACTCTCTCCTTCCTTACTGTCTAGTATGAAATGAATAACTTCTTTTGGCCCATCATGATATTTAGCTTGATCTCAGAATGAAAGTAGTAGACCTAGACTCTGGACTGAACACATAAACTGAAGCTAAGTTTCTCCTTTAAACTCCTCTGTCCTACCAGGTGTGGTGGCACATGCCTTTAATCCCAGCACTCTGGAGGCAGAGGCAGGTAGATCTTTGTGAGTTCAAGTCCAGCCTGGTCTACCATGTGAGTCCAGGACAGCCAGAGCTTGTTACACAGAGAAACCCTGTCTCAAACAACAACAACAACAACAACAACAACAACAACAACAACAAATCCCCTGCTCCAGGTATTAACTAAACATACCTTCCTATATGACAAAAAAAAAAAAAAAATGGGGCAGCCCTTGGTAATCAGAGACTTGGGTAACAAAGATAGAATCTGAGCCATAAGTACAGATATCTCTGAATAAAACAAGATGGGCTAGGGCGCAAGACAGTGCTTTAGCCATTAGTTAACTCAAGTTAAACTCCACCAGTGTACCAGGCTCCATGAGATCTGTCTGTACTTTCCTCCCCAGGCAGGTCACCTGGAATTCTTCTCAAACACACCAGTTTCCAGGAAAATCAGTGCTGACAGCTCTCCCCTAGACCTGTGCAGGGTCTTGGGAAGGCATGGTGTGCAGAACACTTTCCATGGAGGAGAGACTTTCCCCATCCTTACCAGTTCATGAGTCTTCAGCCACTCAGTTCTCTTCCCTTCTCAACCAAACTTATTCTTCTCCTATATTTGAACAATCCCAGAACTATACTGTACTCTGACTCATACCATACCATCCTCTAAGAAGGCTGTCTGCCTCTCAAGTTAAACTAGCCATGCTAAAGACAATGTCAGATGCAAATTGTGCACAGCCCCCTGTAGTGAGAATTTTGGTTTCTTTAAAAACCCAGTTAGGGCCGGGCGGTGGTGGCGCACGCCTTTAATCCCAGCACTTGGGAGGCAGAGGCAGGAGGATCTCTGTGAGTTCGAGGCCAGCCTGGTCTACAAAGCTAGTCCAGAACAGCCAGAGATACACAGAGAAACCCTGTCTCGAAAAACTAAAAAAAAAAAAAAGAAAAAAAAACCCAGTTAGGGGGGCTGGAGAGGTGGCTCAGAGGTTAAGAGCACTGGGTGTTCTTCCAAAGGTCCTGAGTTCAATTCCCAGCAACCACATGGTGGCTCACAACCATCTACATTGAGATCTGCTGCCCAGGCATATATGTAGAGCAAATACTGTATACATAATAAATAAATAAATGTTTTTAAAAAAATAAAAACCCAGTTAGGTTATGTGAATATGTTTTTGTTTTAATCTCAGGTGTGGGGATGCTTCTGATTGTCCACAGTAGCTAAATATAATGTGTCTTACACTCTAGCAGGGGCATGATTTTGCCAAATGAGGATTGTTTACTTTTGGAATTCTGGGAACTTTTCAGAGGGGATAAATGCTAGAGCCCAGAGAGGGACAGGAATGCTCCAAAGAGGAGGCTCCTCCCCCTTCTGCTTCTGGTTGGATATTGATATGGTTTAAAGAGAAGTTGGAGGTATCCTGACAACAAAGATTGGACTTGCTTCAAAAAACCCCATCCCCAATCAGCAGGAAGTAGTGTAGAAAGGTCTACACCCCCTTTCCCCTCTAACCTTCTTTCTCAACTACCTAGAGTTGCGGGGGTGGGGAGGGGGGTTGGAAGGGATTGGTGTGAAGAAGGGTGGTAGATATAAGAACCCAAATAAAGTAGCCAAAAAAATCTGGTTACAGGCCCCAAGATCTACACAAGGAACTTGACTGTAGAGCCTGGTACAGAGCAGGTGTTGCGTGTTCCAACAGTTTCTAAACTGAGAAATTAATAGTATGCTGGTAGCTGTTAGATCTAAAGTACATCATAAAAAAAGGGATAAGAAAGTATGTTTTAGAGCTGGAGAGATGGCTCATACTGGCTTCTCTTCAGAGGACCCAGATTTGATTTCCATCACTCACATGGTGGCTCACAACCATCTGTAACTCTGGGGAATCTGACACCTTTTTCTTCTGTGTTCCCTCTCTCCCTCCCTGCTGGCACATAAGCACTCAGGCAGTTGCAAGACACCCATACCTGTGAAATAAAATAAATAAATCTAAAAAACAATTTTTAAGGAAAATAGGTTTTGAAAACTATAGAAGTTATGAAGTATCTAGGATATAAGTATTTGCTCCCACTAAATTAAAAAGTCTTGATTACATTTATTAAACTTTCCTCATCGTAAGTCTGTGGACAATGCATGGACATTCAAAGGCGCCACAGTGGATCCCATGGGAAGATGAACTTGGGTATGACAGTCTTCGGACAAAGTCACGGGTAATTCTGGAGGTGCTTGCCAGCTGCCCTGTTAATAGGAGAGAGTGTCTCATGGCAAGTAAAACCTACAAGTCCAGTCAGTATAAACCTTCCCCACCACCACCAAAGCTGTGCCTTACTGGGGACTACACATGCCCTGAACCAGAGACGCAGCATTTCACTATTATGTGTGGTTAAATTCACTCTCGATGAAAGCAGAGTTACTTAGGAAAAGAACCAAGGCTGAGGGTCTGCTTTCCCTAGTGAAAATTTCCATTCCCTCACCCAGTCAGAGGTTTCTAATCATTACTATGATTTTTTGCAAGTTAGGAAATGACTGAGACTTTTTTTTTTTTGGTAGAACTCAAAGTGTGCTGTCAGATCTGTGAACATCCTATGTATTAAACCTAAACTCTTTTCTCCACACAAAATGATGGCCCTAGTGCCCACCATGCCTAGGCCCTCTCACCCTGTGTTATTCTTACAATGCCAAGTGCACTGTCTTTTCTATTATTTAGGAGTGCCTCTCACTTCACATGCTTGGCAGGCACTTGCAGCATTTAATTCCCTGGTGTCACAGCTCTGCTTAACCACCTACCTGTATCTTCTGCTCCACTTTGAGTGTTGACATAAAACCTCCCTCCACCGAACTTAGCAAGGGATTTTCTCTGGACATAAGTCAGAGTTGCCTCCCTGGGGGCCTTTGGATTGTTAATCAGGAGATGGGCACCACGGTCAAGTTTCCCCATTTGTATTTGTAACTGATATAAAGTCAATACTTTACACTTGGCTGGGGAACAGAAGAGCGAACACCAACAAAGGCCACAATCTGATCTGTCTGCCTGCCCCCCACCCCCAATCCACACAGATCTATGCACCTCAGGTAGCTGGAAACTGGGCTTGGTGTCTGCACTCCCTCACTTACCTGCATTTTCATTCACTCTAAATGTGAGCCTACCGTGTCATTGACACACTGTGTCCCTGTGCCAGCTTTCTTGTCACTGACAGAATGCCCTGTAAAAGCACCCTCAGCCGTCATTACTTTCATTACCACAGCTCATCTATCTCACTTGAGCATGGCTGTCTCTCCTGCAAAGCCCCATACTGTTCCTTTCTGTGACTCCCCTCAAATCATGAAAGAGAAAGAGCATATAAAGAACTCCTGCCACATAAAAAGTCATTTATAAAATCATATAAATGCATTTTATCCATAGCTGGATACAGAGACTGTGTCCCAAAACAATAGAGTTTGAATGTTTCCTGTGGGCTGACCGCCTTTATGCACCAGGTATCCATCAGGAAGCACAGCACACCAAGATCTCTGATTTCAAGGACTCCCATTCATTGTTGGGGTGGGGGGCAGACTTGGTATGCCAGCTCCTCAAGCTCTTTCTGTGGGACACAGTGGCCATATCCCCAGTCACACACCACAGCTTCAGCTCCAGTGTAGCACAATGACACTTTCCTCTAGGCATATTGCCCATTGTCCCTCTGAGTATTGTTTTCTTTTCCATTTTTCTGGAGCATACATCACAGGAACTGATCGAAGTTCACTGCATTTGGGGAAAGCAGTCTGATCAGCCCTGGGCTGTGAACCCCAGTTTTCATCCTTGCTCTCATCAAACTCCCCATTTCTGCAGTGTGTTTCCTCGGTCCTGGTTGATTCTTGCAGAGCTTCTCGGTAGGCTGCCACCGCTGTACCCTTAGGGATACCTCGTCACGCTGGTCATCGTTGTGGTCCATATGTCTTCCAGCTGAGGTGGAATGTTGGTTGCTTTCCTAGATTGGCAGCTTGCACAGCACCTTCAGGTTAGGAGACTCTCAAGCCAGATCTTGTCTGAGTCTCCCCAGTCCTATGTCCAAGGTGTGTGGTATCTTCAGACACAGGGATTTACGGTTAACTCTGTGCGGTATCCAAGGCCAACACCAATATTCCATATTGTTTTAGCAATCTCTTGCACTTCCTTGACCACTCAAGAAGGGGTTTCACATGCTTGGCACTGGGGTTTTTATTGGCTACTGTATGGTTTGTGGGAAGCATTGATAGCCAAGTGACTTAGCTTCATTTAAACTATGTTATGTATGTGTATACATATATACTTACATGTGTTATATGCTATTTTAGGTAAATAAAGTGTAATATGATTCTTCATGGCTTTTTAAAACATCTGAGAAAATAACTTTTTAATTTAAGGTGAAGACTACTATAGCTTCAGCAGAACCCTTTGAATTCTTCTGCCTAGGATTTTAGAACCTACCCTCCAATGTCAAGCTTTAGAATTCAGGATCAAACCAAAGATTTGTATTTTTTTGTTGTTGTTGTTGCTGGTGATGGGGTAGTAGTTTTTTGTTTGTTAGTTTACTTTTTAAATTGTTGGGTTTTTTAATGATTTGATTAAAAGTGAAGGAAGTCAAAATGGAAGAAATAAAAGCTCTCAGAACTTGGAGCCCCCCTGAAGTAGAGCTTTACTCCTTTCATATCTATAGTGTAATCAGCACAAGATGTCTCTAGAACATTCTAGGATGATTGCTTTGCTGGCCCTAAGTGCTTGCTTAACAACAGTGCTGTTGGGTCTGTTTATAAAAAAGGCAGAAAGTCTTAAAAGTACACATAGGGGGATTGGACTAAAATGGGGAAATTGAGCTGGGGCTGTAGCTCGGGTGGTGAAGAACTCCCCTAGTGTGACCGAAGCCTTAGGCACCTTCCCTCATGCTGTATAAAACCAGGCATGGTGGTACAGCCCCAGTACTCAGAAGGTGACAGTGAGAAGGTCGCAAGTTCAAAGTTTTCCTTCCCTTCATGGTGGGTTCAAGGCCAGCCTGGAGTACAGGAGACCCTGTTTCCAACAAACAAAAGATAATAATTAGAAATTTAAAAAAAAGGATAGTAACTACAAGAATGAAGACAGGGATTCGAATTCAGCTTTTCATCCTGAGTTGTAGTACTGAGTAGTCAAGATTATAAAATGGATTTCTCCAGTGGTCTAAGTGTTCTGAGACACCAAAGGTGTAAGAAAGAGGAGGCGGCAGAAATGTGAGCATGGTGGCCACTACATAGCCAGCTGCTCCTGTGTCTGTGATCTCATCTGACGAGGATTCCAACTGGTCTGGAGATACTCACCACCAAAGATGACAGCAGGCTTTCTCTGATATATGGGGCGAGGTCTGCTGCCCACAAGTGACCACCACAGAGGCTCGGCCTTCCCTGTGTCTAAAAGTCGAGTCCTCCCTGCTGTATCCCTCCTCCTTTGTTGCTCTGTAATGACTGGTTAGCATTCTTGATCCTTGACTGTACTGGGAGTCTGTGGACACCGCTAAGCTCCAGGATTCATGACAGCGGGAATTGCCACACTCCCACACTCCTGTCTGCATACCACAAGGAACTAAAATTCTCATCACCTAATGACACACAAAGCCACTGCCTCAAACTGTTCTTGTCAGGTTTCTGTCTCAGCCAACAAGAACAGCTTGAGGATGGTTTGTTTTTTGTACTTGAAATCTGTGTGTATGTCTACCTATGTGTGTGTATCCGTGTGTTTTGTGTAAGTCCAAGTGTGCAGGGTCATAGGTGGCAGAACTCATCCTTTGGTGTCATTTCCTCAGGACACTGTCTACATGTTTTTTTTGTTTGTTCGTTCGTTTGTTTGTTTGTTTTGCCTGCATGTATGTATATGCACTCCATGTATGTTTGGTGCCCATGGTTGTCAGAAGAGGGCAATAGATCCACTAAAACTGGAGTTGAAAATGGTTATGAATCACCATGGGACACTGGGAGTCAAATCCAGGATTTATGCAAGACTACCAAGTGCTTCTAAACACCGAGTCTCTCTCTCTAGCCCCTCTCTACCATAGTTTTTTTTTTTTTTTGAAACTGAGTCCCTTAGTAGCTAGCCAGTAACCCCAGGAACCTGTCTGTCTCCACCTCCCCAGGGCTAGCATTATAAGCATGTGCTACTACGACACCCAGCCTTTTCTTTTTGCATTCTAGAGGTTGAACTCAGGTCATCATGCTTAAAAGCCAAGTACTTATGGAGCCCCTCCTCAGACCAAGTCAGTCACTCATCTTTTCCAGACTGAAGACCCATCCTTCTGTCCTTTGTTATTCAAGTGACATTTAGTTAAGATTTGTGGCTGCATCATGTTGTACCAAATGTTTTCACAGAGAGAAGTAAAAAAGCAGGTTTGAACCCACAGAGCATGTTGAATTAGATCCTAATGAATTCTGATGATACCTGTGAGTGTGTAGGGTAGAAGGCCATTTTTCCTTGAGGTATGCACATTTAAGGGTGACATGCAGTGATGTCTATAACTAACAAATAGTTTTTCAAAAAGTCTACAGAGATATACATATATATCAGTATTCTCTCACTGATAAGCATATACAGTATACACTCAGATATGCACACATGTAGAATGTACTTATACATATGCATATACAGTATGCATGGTATACATACACTATGAAAAGAGAACAAATAAGAAAAACTGGTGGATTTAGAAGAGTACAAGGATATTCCTTGTCTTTATCAAATGCTTCATCTGCAGTTTTGAGGTTTTTCGTGTCACAAATAGTTTATCATTATCATCTCCAACCTTAAGCAACTCACACATTTTTGACAAGGTATGTGTTCCTGTTAATATGAAAAAGGAGGTGTGAACCCAAGGCTCTACAGTCTTTGATGAAGAGGGTCTTGGTTGGCATCTAGCCTCCATCCCCACAAACTTCTGCATCAAAAAGGAAACCCCAAGTGGATCAGCAAGGCCTGCTGAACCCCAGTGACTACATAGAGGTCCACATTTTCCTGAGTCCTGGGCTGACCCCTGGGCAGAGGATTGGCTTTGGGAAAGCCAATCCCTCAGGAATCCAAGAGGCTGGTTGCAGGTTAGGTCTTAGACCCAAACTGTGATGGAGAAGTATGCCAATCATTGTACCTTAGTTATGATTAGAGGACTCATGAAAAAGAAAGAGCCTGTTGAAATCTGAGGTGAGACAGGTCACTCTCCCAGCTCTATAGCAACGCAGCTCTGTTTCTCAGTATTGATCACGGCTCACAGTGCTTCCTCAGTTCATCAGGTGGCCTGGCCCAAGCTTCACTGCTGGAGATACCCGAGATCAGTGTTTCCTTATGACAAGGAATATACTTTCCTTCCCTCATTCTTTACCTCCCTGTCTACCTCGTTCATCATCACACGTATGCATGGAGGAGCCACTGCACATGCCCTTACCTGAGAGACATTAACTCTGTGCCGCTGTAACAGAGTGCCATAGGTTAGGTAATTTACAGAGAGCAAACGTTTATGTCTTACAATCCTGGACTCTGCGAAATAATGAGATACAAGTGCCAATAAATGACTTCTAGTGGGGCCATGCTGCTGAGTCCTTAAAGGACAGAAGGTGGGAAGGCATAGGGACACACCCCTTCCATTTAGTCTGTTGACAAGGACACTAATCCCATTCTTGATTAGGGAGCTCTAGTGGTCTGTCATCTCTTAAAGTTTGGCTTCTTAATATCATCAACTACCAGTGAGACAGACAAGGGGGGGACCACAGGGAGGGCACTGGACAGATGGTTAGCATTATTAAGCATTGTTAAAATCTCTGTGTTGATCAGTTCTATAAGTGTATATTGTTACCACTCCTTCTGAAATTCATTTTCCCACATTTACATTATGGCACTGAGAATGGTCCAGTGTGACCACCCAATTAGCAAGCAACCAGAAGCACAAGGATCAGTACTGTCCATACACTGTCTCAGAAAACCACCTGCTGTGTCCTGTGCAGCAATGTGGGCAAGCATGACCACTGCCACTGCAGGGAAGTCCCGGGGAATGGTCTCATGCCAAAGCTGGCAAGAGGCTCAAAGAGATTAAATGAACCAATGATGTGTCTGAGGCCAGATCCCAGGACGCTGCCCAGGACCAGGCCCTGGAATCTAGACTGTCTCTCTTGGCATCATTTGCCTCTTGTGAATTCTGCTGGGGGTGATCTCTTGGACACTGATGTCTTTGAAAACACACACCCACAAATGCACACCAGTAGAAGGGCATAGCTGATTCGGCCAGCTGGAAGGCTGGTGTATCTGCAATTATTCCAAGTGAAGGTAAAACACTTTTTTTTTTTCCTTTCTCCGCTCTTTATACAAAGGTGCTAAGACAATTAAATCCTCCTTACAATTGAGACGTTTTCTGTATATAAACACAATAATGATTTTCTCAAAATGATCACTCATAGCTATTGAATTATTTTAGAAAGGATTTTGAATTTTCTCCAGTCCTTCTCTCAAGCTTGGGTAGGCTGCTGACATCCTGTGTGGGTGTGCTCTCCCCTCAGTAAACAGATCTATATGCAAGGCTAGATGTCCTTGGTTGAAGCATTTGGGTCCAAGGAGCATGAGGAAATAAAAGCCTTGCAGGGCTGCAAGAAAGCCATCCTGGAGTGACATTAGCTGAGCCGCTTCTCACAGATGGGAAAGAGAGGGAGAGGGGGAGGGGGAGGGGGAGGGGACGGGGGGAAGGGGAGAGGGAGGGGAGGGGGAAGGATCCAGGAATGTGGCAGGTAAAGGAAGCCAAGAATGAGGGAGTAATCGAACTTAGGAGTTAGAGAGTTGGGTATGGGAGACTGGAAAAGAAGTGAGAGATGTCACAAGAGCTGGTGGGATGGGGACATTCTCCTGCAGGTATACGACAACGACAGATTCAGGCATTGTCAGTCTATGTCATGTTCCTTCTGACTATGGCCAGAGGGAGGCCTAAAGATGAACAGGAACCAGTTATGCAAGTTACTTTAGTGAGGTAAATATGAAGTATATTCAGATTATTGTAGGCTTTCCAGTCTCCTGTGGGAACTCACAAGGCCTTGAACTAGAGGAAGCGTTGTTCTGGATATGAGAGAAAGAGCCAGCATCCCAGGAAATGGCCAAAGTCCAAATCCAAGACCATTTCAATCATTCAAGTCATTGGCTATCGGGCTATGAGATCATCCTAGACTTTCAGAGCATCCCTCTGACCCTCCTATAATGAGTGCCGGCTCTGATCTCCACAGGTCAAGCAAGTATAAGAGGGCATTTCAAAGTGACTTTTCCACTCCTCCCTCCAGGCCTTCCCAGATACCGTCTCATGCCCTCACTCTCAAGAGCCTTTTTTTCCCCTTTAATTATATGTGTTAAATATATCTGTGAATAAATATATATAAATAGAACCTGCTGAGTCTGTTTTTATTGTTGTGTGCATATGGCTTCAAGGCTGACCACTCTGCACTGGACAACCAATAAGGAGGTTCATCCTGGGGGGAGGCTAATTCTCCTTCTTCCAGCAGCCAATAGTTCCTTGACTAGACAGTGGGACCCACAAAGTAGTTCCCCTTCCTTGTGAATATGTCCACTGATAGTACCATTGTTCCAGTCTTGCCCATGCACCCAATTTTAGGAGAGACTGTTTCACAGCAGACCTCCAGAGATTCTGACTCTTAAAGTCTTTTTTTTTTAAAACATTTATTTATTTATTATGTATACAGTATTTCCTCTACATATACGCCCGGGCACCAGATTTCAATGTAGATGGTTGTGAGCCACCATGTGGTTGCTGGGAATTGAACTCAGGACCTTTGGAAGAACAGCCAGTGCTCTTAACCTCTGAGCCATCTCTCCAGCCCAAGTCTTTTTTTTTTTTAAAACAGTAATTCTGAACCTGTACAGGACTCCAGGGAAAGGGAATTACAGAATAGCATCCGTGTTTCCCCAGACCTCCTCTAAAATGTTACTCTGAGCTCATTTGATCCCTGCAAGGTGTCCCTTGATCCTGGAAAGATAAATAAGAAAGCAGGAGAAGGTGGGTTTTGGAGGTGGGGAGTGAAAAAGAGGAGGGATGGGTGCAGAGAGGTAGCTCTCCCTCAACAGCCAGTGTGGGCAGACATCCTGGGAGGTAGGAAGGAGGAGACATCAGCATGGAGTCAGGAAGGACAAGAGAGGTAAGCACCCCAATGCTAGGCTGAGGAAGCAATGGCAAATGCTAAGTATCCAGGAAACTTTATGGGGACACAGTCCCAGCTGGATACCTCTGTCCCTTCACAGGCCTTTGCTCTTCCTAGGCAGAGTATACGTGCCTTGGTCTGTTAAGCTTCAATCACATCTTAATACCCAGGTCACTGTCATGTTGTTGCTGAAGGAGAGGCATGGGACTAGAGACAAATTTGAGCACTGATGATCACTGCCAGTCCCAGGAGGCCCCCTGAGTGGCCATCTACTGCCCTGTGCTTCCTGCTCTGTAGCCTGGGGACCACCTACGGGCTTCTACTCCTGCCCCTGCAAGCTAAGCAGGCAGTCTCCTGGATTCAGGGTGAGAACATGACTGCCTTCCCTTCGTGATGTGGGAAGAGTGAGGACCCACCAAGTAGTCCTTATGCAGGTGCTGGTCTTGAGAACTATTCAGAGATCCTATGATAATTTTTTGAAAAGGTGTCACTTTGTGTGTGTGTGTGTGTGTGTGTGTGTGTGTGTGTATGACATGCATATATACATACACAAATACATTGAAAATGTTCTCAACTGAAGAGAAAAATAAAATGAAATTTGCAGGAAAATGGGGGACTCTGGAAAATATTTCATTAAGTGAGGTGGCCTAGACTCAGAAAGGTAAGAACCACTTATTCTCTGTCATATGCAGATCCTCACTTTTATTGTTCCATGTATGTAAAAAAAAGATGTGACAGTGGGTATAGACTCTGGAACTATCAAGGGGCCCACAAGAGGGAAACAGGAAGTGTTGAGGAAGAAGGGGGAAGGACAAAAAGTCACATGTGATGAAAACAGGAAGCTACAAGAGGGGGAGGAGGATGGGGAGAGAAAGGGAGAAACAAACAAAAATTTGTTTGGAAAGTGCCATAATGAGGCCTAATAACTGTATGCTATTAAGAAGATATGTTTTGAGAAGTCAGTTGTCTGTATAAGCATTATTTGTGCATTAAAATAAATTAAAGGTCCTGGAAGCAGCACCCTGTCTGTCTCCCCAGATTGATTCACTGGAAGCTGAGCAATGACCGAAATTGTCGTGGACTGAGTGGTGTTCCAACCATCAGAGACTCCGAGAGTCACTGTATTTGGGGAGATAGCCTTTGAAGAGGTAAATTTAAAAGGTGACATTAAGGTGAGCCCTAAACATCATGACTGGCGTCCCAATAAGAAGAGGAAGTTAGAATGCTGACAGGCACAGAAGAGGGACCACATGGAGGTACAAGGAGAGTATCACCTGTAAGCAAGGGTATGTCCAACCTACAGACACCTAGCTCTTAAATATCTTCCTTCATTCTCATGACAAATACATTTTGATTATTTCAGCCCCTAACTTGGTAACCAGTGGTAAGAGTGACATAGAAGAGAGAAAAATTGAGGGTTCTCACAAAGAAGGATGCCATGGAAGTCCCAGGGACCAGAGACAAGAACAACATATAGCTGGGGTTCGCATGGAAAGGGTCCTTTGATCCCTGCTGTGGCACTCTTAGCAGTTGGAAGCCCCGGCTGAGGCCACAGCCTAGGACACTCTTACTCCAGCCCTCCACCCACAGCCAGGGCTGTGGGTAGCAGGCCACTGCAGAGGCAGAGACCCAGGGCCAAACCACCAGGTCACAATTTACAGTGTCCAGTAGTGTTTTGCCTGGCAGTATTCACAGCACATGTGGTTCTCAGATGTGGGAATCAAAACCATGACCAAAAGGTGAAGTGAGGACCCCAGACCAGCCCCCTCCAAATCCACAGCACATCCTGCATCCTCTCACCACCCCTACACCTCCAGCCATGCTTCTGGAACATGGAAAGCCAGAGCTAACTGGTCTCTGAGGTGCCTTTTTTTGTACTAAAATTCTATGGGTTTGATTCATAATGGTTATTCATGATGAGTCAACAAGGAAAAGGTTAGAGTATGCTCTAAAGGGCTGGAGAGATGGCTCAGCCATTAAAGGCTAGACTCACAACCAAAAATATAAGAGTATGTTCTAAAAATCCTGCTTAAGAAAACAGGCAAGTGTGCACTCCATTGTACAAATGCTTCAGAGCTGAGAACCACTTTGTTGCTGAACCATAGGACACTTGGATCCCGGGAGAACTGACTTCAGTAGAGCTGCTCACTATGCAATGTTAACAGGATTGTCTGCAAGCCAAACTGCCTCTGAAGAGCCCTCTGCTCATGCCATGAGACTGTGTTCTGAATTCCACTGGTGTGAAAGACCAGATGGCATTGGTGTGTGTAGTAGCATTTAAGCTTGGCGTCTTGTAGCAGTTATTTTTCTCAAAAATACCTGAAAAAAATGCAACTTCACGAAAGAATGGTTTATTTTGCTCAGAGTCTAGTGGTGCAGTCTATGATGGTGGAGAGCAAGGGATGGCAGGAGTGTGAGACAGCTGGTTACATGGAATTCACAGAGGGAAGCAGAGAGAGCAGTAGATCCTGGGCTCAGCTTGCTTACTCATTCTTACTCAGCCTGGGCCCCCAGATGATGGAATGGAGCCACCCACATTCAAGGTGTGTCAGCCACCTCAGTCATCCCAATCTAGAGCATCCCTCCAGACACTGGTGATTTGTCCCCTGGCTCTTGTTGAGTTGACACAATATTAACCACCATTACATTCGTATGTAACTCCAGCTTTCCTTCAGAGATGGGGTTATCTGTGAAAACAATTTGTGAATCTATAATGCAGCTGGCATTATCTTTCTTGAGAGCTTGGTGGTTTTCAAACTATCAAGAACCTTGTCTTTAAAAATTATTTCAAAATTAGAAGGATGTGTCATGGTTTGAATGTGAAATGGCCTGCAAAGGACTAATGCATTTTAATACTTGATCCCTGGCTGATGGAAGTGTTTTTGGAAGGCTGTGGAACCACAGAGAAGGTGGCCTAGCTAGCAACAGTAACTCTCTAGAGCAGAAGTTCTTAGCCTGTGGGTCAGGCCCCTGTTGAGGGTGGGT
Source organism: Lophiomys imhausi (assembly GCA_907164525.1). NCBI lineage: Eukaryota > Metazoa > Chordata > Mammalia > Rodentia > Muridae > Lophiomys > Lophiomys imhausi. Next base: position 558,615 of record CAJQZJ010000202.1, read on the forward strand.
GTCAAATGACCCTTTCACAGGATTGCATATCAGATATCCTGCTAATTTACATTACAGTTCATAATGGTAGCAAAATTAGTTACGAAGCAGCAACAAAAATAATTTTATAGTTGAAGGTTACCACAACATGAGGAACTGTTGTAACATTAGGAAGGTTGAGGACTGCTGCTGTAGAGGGAGGCCCTGAAGATCATACCTGCCTTTGCTGGTACCCAAGATTTCTGCTTGCTGCAGTCAGGAGCTACTGTAGCATCCGTGGAGCATGCACTCACCATGCCTTTCCCGCCATGGGGGATTGTATTCCTTGAAATATAGCCAAAATAACCCTTCCTCTTTAGTTGCTTCTGTTGGAAATTTACTTGTTCGGTTCGTTTGTTTTATGTGTATGAATGATTTACCTACATTCGTGTCTGGGTCCACACATGTGGCTGCTGCCTGGGTAGACCAGAAGACAGCATTGGATACCCTGTGACTGCAGTTATGACTGCTTGTGAACCACCACATAGGTTCTGGGAATCTAACCAGGTTCCTCTGGAAGAGCAGCCAGTGCTCTTAATTGCTGAGCCATCTCTCCAGCCCCTTCTGTTGGGTATGTTGTCCCACAATGAGAAAAGTAACTAATACAGAAGGTCTTTGAAGAGCTCATCCTGTCTCTTTCCTCTTAGCTGAAAATGATCTTTTCCCGAATAAACACTTCAAAATAGACAGAACGCTTTCATCATCTTCCCTTTGCCTGGAGCATCTCTAGGTGAGGAACATGCCTAACCTCCAGGAGGATCATTTTGCCCAGGGAAGTCTCTTCTCTAACTATCTATCTGGGTCCGTCTGCCAAGTTTTGGTGTCTCCATCCTTCCCTTCTTGACCTTTCAGATAAGCATTACCTTTAAGGTATGGGTCATTCTCTTCATGTACATCATTAGGAAGGTCAGAACTTCCTCCTTGTTCTGGAAAGTAGAAAACCTCTGACTTTGTGAGGACAGAGGTAAAAAATGCTCAGTTCCATTCTGCTCCTTCCCTCCCTCTAGAGAACCCTGCCTCGGTCCACTCTCAAGGAAATACAAAGACTTAAGTTCACATTCACTCATTCAATAAATAAGCCTGTCACATTCAGGTAGGTTCAAGAATGCTGGAGTTTCACAGTATTGAAACCCTAATGCAGTCCACCACTTTCATTCTGTAGTGAGAAAACTAAAGGTCTCAAAATGATGAAGACTGTGAGACTCACAGATGACAGAACAGGGACTGGAATTCAGTGCCTGAGTCCCAGCCTGAGCTTGTTGAGGTTTGGACCATTTTCTACAGACTGTAGCTTCAGGAAGGGTGAGGAAACAGCTGTCAGCCCCACATCCAGGAACACAGTTTCCAGGCAAGAACATACACCCTTTTCCCACCCAGCACCCATGGAGAAGCCCCTCCTGGAAGTGTCCGTCCATGGGCCCATTTGCAGGTATCAGCCACAGACACTGAGGAGAGACTAGAGCATATCTGCATTTTCCCATCACTCAGAACAAAACACCAAAAAAATCATTGCATGTGTTCTCTCCGTGTGTGTGTGTGTGTGTGTGTGTGTGTGTGCATGCACATGTGTGTGTGCATGTGTATGTCTCTCTCCCAGTTTCTAGCATCTATCTGTCTGTCTGTTTGTCTATGTGGGGTTTACGTGAGTGTGTGTGTGTGTGTGTGTGTGTGTGTGTGTGTGTGTGTGCATTTGTGTGCAGTGAGATCAGAGGAGGATATCAAGTACCTTGATATATCACTTTTCATTTTATTTCCATAAAATAGCATCTCTCTTTTAAGGAGAGCTCTTTCCCCCCTGCCTGGGAGCCAGCAAGCCCCAGGAATCTCCTGTCTCTAAATCCCCATAGTGCTGGAGTTACATGCATGTGCATCGTCATGTGCAACTTTTTATGTAGGTGCTAGGGATTTGAACTCAGGTCCTCACGCTTGTGTAGGGAGCACTCTTACTTATTGCAGCACCTCTCCTGCCCAGCCCCATAGATTGTGGGAAAACATACCATGTTCCGTGTTGACTGCTGAGTGTTTGGTAAGGGGCACTCCTGCCCAGCCGCATAGATTGTGGGAAAACATACCATGTTCTGTGTTGACTGCTGAGTGTTTGGTGAGGGGCACTTAAGTATATCCAGATCATTACACGTGCATTGCTATTATTCATTTCCACAATTCTGCGCCACGGACCCTCACTGTGTACCCCATTTGCGAGATGCTGAATCGGGTCCACCCCAGCCTTCCATGTTGGGACCCCAATCCCCAGTATCTGGAAATGTCTTTGCATTTGGAGACAGGACCTTTAAAGAGGTAACTAGGTTGGGATGAGGTCATTCAGTTGGGTCCCGATCAGGTGGGTCCTATGATTTCTTGTAAGAAGTGGAGATCTGCACAGAGACTCACACAGAGGTTAGGCCATGTGAGAACACAAACAGAAGGGAGGCATCTGTAAGCCCTGGAGGGGAGTCCAAGAAGAAACCCACCTGCTGACACACTGAACTCAGACTTCCGTCCCCTAGAACTGTGAGAACATGAATTTATTTTGTGCAAGACCCCTGGTTGTGGGTACTTTGTTATGGAGATCCTGTTAAATTAATCACTAAGTCAAAGCCACCCATTTCTCCCTATGCCAAGCCCCTGGTAGCACTTGGTGCCCAGCTTGCAGTGTGGTTTGAAGGCTGTGGAGCCTGACCTGTAGACGTGGGTCCTATGGGTAGGCCCACTGTCTATGCTTTCTGATCAGACACCATGTCAACAGCAGCCTCCTCACCACTCTGGCCCCCGGGACTAGGTCAGTCCACTATGACGGTCTGCAAGTGTCTTAGTTACTTTTCTGTTGCTGTGAAAACATACTGTGACCAAAGCAACTTATAGAAGAGACAATTCATTTGGAGCTTACAGTTTCAGAGGGTTAGAGTTTATGACCATCATGGAGGGGAACATGGCAACAGACAGATAGGCAGGCATGGTTCTGGAACAGTAGCTTTGAGTTTACATCTTGAGACACAACCACAAAGCAAAGAGAACTAACTGGGAATAATATGGGCTTTTGAAACTTCAAACCCCACCCCCAAGACATACCGCCTCTAACAAGGCCACGCCTCCTAATCCTTCCCAAACAGTTCCACCAACATATAAACCTATGAGGATCATTATCATTCAGACCACCAGAGTAACCCTCTAAAACCATGAGCCAACATAAATTCTCCCTTCAGTTGCCTTTCTCAGGCACATTGTCACAGTGATGTACAACTGCTAAAATTCCATATCTTGCCTATTTGCTCATCTCCTGATGATGTTTTAGCTGTTTTCAACTTGGAAGTATAATGAATGATGTTTGCTTAGCTTTAGTTTAGTTTTTTGTTTGTTTGTTTGTTTTTGGTTTGGTTTGTTTTTTTGAGGCAGGGTTTCTCTGTGTATCTCTGGCAGTTCTGGACTCAATTTGTAGACCAGGCTTCCCTTGAACTCAAAGAGATCCACCTGCCTCTGCCTCCCGAGTGCTGGGATTAAAGGTGTGTGACACCATGCCCAGCCAGCTTTAGTTTTTTAGAGTAAAACAAGTCAATAGTTTGAGAGGGGCTTGGTGTTATCAAAGCTCAGGCATGTACCCTAAGAGTTTAACAAATACATAATGATGTCAGAGTCCACCCAGGCAGGGTAGACAGTGAGACACAGGGGGCTTACTGCCTCAGCCACTTCTGTTAGGCCTTGCCTGAGACAGAAGAATCTCCAAGTAGGTAAGTATACCCTTGTAGAGGAAATGAGTATCCTGTTCATGTAGGAGCTTTTGGGGTACCTCTAACTACCAAGACTGGACACTAAGTCAAGAATGCCTATGTGGGGGTAGGCAGAATGGCTTGGGCAGCCAGTAGGGTTCCCTTGCTGTCCTACAAGGGTTCACAGACAGCCAAACAGCCTCCTTGGTGATTAATCGAGTCTGTTGCTTTGGATAGAGGGACTGTGTCTCATGGGTCAGGACACAAGCAGCTGTGTATAATGCAAGCTATGATCTTCTCAGGAGGGCTTGGCAGAAGCCTGTGGGAAGCAACTTCCAAGGGACTCTGAGCATCAAGACATGGATGGGCCTTACCTAAGACAGATGCAAAAGTGACATTAGGCCAAGTTCATATAAATCTAGCCAGAAATGTGAATGATATTTATAAAGCCTATTCCATTCTTCTAGTTCTGATTATTGGGGAAAGGTAAGTAGAACTTACCCAATTTAAGCAAACTTTAAAAATTACTCCCCTTTTGACTTAAAGACAGGGGGAAAAAAAAGAATTAATACTGGCTGTCTAGAATAGATACGAGGGACATGCCAGGGGATGGAATGGCAATGAGATGCTCTGCAGGTCTTGGGAGACTGAACGTGAACCCTGGCCTCCGGTCCTGGGTGGATGCTGACAGCTATTTATCTATACCATGGATTCCTCATCTGTGCAATGAGTGCTGAGGGTCCATGCTTCACATGGCTTCATCATGGTTCTGTGGGGGCAACCACTTTATAAGTATGCTCTAAGCCTGTGGAGTCAATGGGATGTCATGCAAGCATTAGGATCCCTGGAACCCATATAAAATGGCAGGCATTCTAGTGCTGGGGAGATGGAGACAGGAGGGCCTCGGGGATCAGTGGCCACCCAGTCTAGTCTAACTGGTGAGCTCCAGTCCAATGAGAAACTCTGTCTCAAATGTGGTGGGTGATGTTCCTGAAGAAGGCACCAACATTGCCCTCTGGCTTCCATATTCATGCACACACACAGTGGTGCATCTATATGAATATATATGCATGTGCACATGTGGCATATACACAGCACACACACATACACACACACACACACACACACATGCATACATAAGACAGAAGTATGTTTTAATATAGTCTCCCTTCAAGTGCCTCACCTGGGAACCTTCCAGAGAGATAAAGTCTTAGGTACCACCCACACACTGAATCATAAGCTCTGGAGGGTGGGGCTCTGGACTCTGTGATCTGATAAGTCCCACAGGTGGTTCTACTGTAATTTAAAGTGTGAGAAACTATTGCTTTGGTAAAAATGAAAAGGCTGAGTTTGTAAGATGGAAGAATTCAGCATCACTACTTTACTTCTGGGAAGGATGATAAAATTCAAATGGTATGTATTCAAAAATTATTAGATGTTGAAAAAAACAGACTCGGCACACAACTTCTGTATCAAGCTGCACCAATTACACTCTCACAAATAATTTATAAACATACTTTCCATTAATTGTGATGCAATGGAATACTTTGTATTTCCTTTTAAAGAACCATTGGCATGGTTGATCAGTTATCCCCATTGATTGAATTACATCATAAATAAATACAGTCGTGTCATAATTAGCTTGTAGAGATCCCAGAAATTATTGTTCATGCCACACCATTGAAAATTTCAGGAAGATAACTCAGAAGAACAGAATGAATAAGACGTAAGGCTGTGTATGCTTAGTCACAAGGTTGTGAGAGAGAACACTATTTTTTTAAGTCATGAAGAGTACCTGTACCAACTTTGGGCTTGTCGTGAGTACAGAAGTCTGTGGGAGGTACCCAGGCATGACCTGATTTAACTGGATCACCAAGATGACTTCTGTGTAATCAAGTGTGAATGGGAATGTTCCGAGTTGCAGCCTTAGTGTGTTCTCAGTGTGACAAAATGTCTTAATCTAGGCTGCAGTTACACTGTGTGACCATCACCTCTTCCCCCACATTCATCACTCTTTTCAGCAGCTGAAGGCCAAGGTATATATTAAATGTCTTTATCTTTTTAAACTCTAAAATGAAACCCTATTTGCCATAATGCAGTGTCTTTCAAGTGAACATGTAATGCTGTTTTCTCTTCAGGAAGGAACTTAATGCTTACATCTACCTTAGAGAGATGTAAAGGATTCCAGTGGCACCAGTGATTCTCTTTTCCCAGAAAACTATACTTGAAAGCCCGGCTGTGGCAAGGTCTCAGTGTGCACTGCTGTGGGACAGATGCAGGGGTGCACTGATCTTAAGCAGTATGATCCCAGCAGGTCTTGCTTTCCTGCTCCCATGGTCTCAGGAGTCAGGCTCTGTGTGCCTCCATGAGGATAGTCGCCTTCTCTGTGCATGCTGTCCCTTATCTGTGTGACTTGATGAATGTGTTTAGGGTTGCCCTTTTCTGAGGAAGGTTAGCAGTGACAATATAGAAAACTTGTTTGTGTTCTCTGGGGGGCAGCTTCAAGGAGGGAGAAAGGCAGGTGTGAACTACAAAATGAAATCCATCTTCAACACTTTAAAAAAAATCTATTTATCTCTTCATATGTGTAAGTAAGTGTGGTTCTGTGTGCATGCCACAATGCATGCAAGGGGAGGGGCGGTTAGGCAGAGGACAGCTACAATAGTCAGTTCTCTCCTTCTACCATGTGGATCATGGGGATCAAACTCAGGACATTAGGCTAGGTGGCAGACACCTTTATTTGCTGAGCCATCTTGCCCACCCGCTCTTCAACACGCTATTCAACCAAAACTCATCGGTCTCAGCCTTGCCAAATGCTCCTGGTCTGGGAAGCACGAGCCATTAAGCAAGCCACCAGTGGCTGATGCATTGCCAGGCACAGCCGTGAAGGCTTTGTCCCACTGAAGACCTAAGGATTATGTTGTCCTTTCTGACAACCTTTCTCCCTGGGTGTTCCAGGGTCCTGTACACAGGGCGTTTCCTTCCTGTCTCATTCACCTGCCAATCTTATTAATTTATTCCTTCTCTCTTTCCTAAACTCTTTTTAAACATTTACAAATTTATTTTAAAATATATGAGTGTTTTGTCTGCATATATGTCTGTGCTCCAAGTGCATGCAGTGCCCACAGATGCAAGAAGAGGGCATTGAATGTCCTGGGCCTACAGTTATGGACGGATATGAGCCACACTATGGGTTCGGGGAACTGAACCCAGGCCCTCTGGAAGAGCAGCCATTTAACCACTGAGCTATCTCTCCAGCCTTCTATTTGAAACTCTTCTTGCTGGATTTTAGGCTTAGCCTTCTCTCTCTCTCACCCCCAATGTTGCATGGCCACATTTACTGAACGAAAGGACACAAATCCAGGCTAAATATAAATTTCAGATTCATGTCTCATTTTACAGTGCAAGCATGTCTCAAATATCATGCAGCCCCAGACATTTGCCTGTCAACCAAGTGAACGTGTGCTTCATTGAGAAGTAAATATTGCATCAAACAGATTTCAGCTGGCAATTGCCCCTTGTTTATCTGATTGAAACGTAATTAGGTGTGCTGGGCCTCACCTGTCAACTCTAAGGTCGAAGCTGCCAGTGTTATGCTGACTCCACCAAGATGTTATCTCTAGCCAGCTCTCTACTGCATCTCAGACTCCTGTCATCACTCAGGTAATTAATAGGTGCTTAATCTCGAGGTGTCACAACTGTAAACCGACAACATGACTGGTCCATGGTGCGATTAAAGGGAAAGTCCTTAACTGTAGATCTGAGAGAGACGGGAACACTTGGAGTCCAGAACAGAAAGAGAAAGTAGACTGAACATGGCCCTCAGATTTGACCTGGCCATGAGAGAAGCAGGAACATAGCAGAGATAGAGACAGGGAGGAGGGAGGGAGACAGGTGGGGGGTGGGGGCACCACAAGAGGAAGACCAAGAGGACAGGGGCAAAAGGGAGATCATAGGCAAGATAGTAGGGCCATAAGGAGAATGAGAAGCTGAGGGGAGCAAAGCCCATGAGCCAGAGAAATTTAGGGTAGGGGAGGATTGAGAAGGGCTAGGTACTCACGATACTGAGGGAACCTTGAGGCCAGCAAGCACTCTGGTGTGCTAATAGGTACTACAGACAGCCATTTCTCTCTTCTGCCACTAATAAGGGAAATGACTTCTTTTGGTAGAGGGAAAATGGCTTCGTAAGTTTCTGAAGAATGCTGGCTTTTGTCGAACTGCCAGAATTTGGGGAAATAGAGTTGCCTTTGGACCAGACAATAATCAATATTACCCTCCACAGGTGTCTTAGTTTGGGTTTCTATTGCTGTGGTGAACCACCGTGAACAAAGCAACTTGGGGAAGAAAGGGTTTTTTGTCTTTGTATCTGAATCCCAGTCCATTGAGGAAATCTGGAGGCAGGAGCTGGTGGCAGTGGCCATGGAGGGGTGCTGCTTACTGACTTGCTCCTCATTGCTTGCTCAGCCTGCTTCCTTATAGAACCCAGGACCACCTGCCCAGGGATGGCACTGCTACCAATGGGTTGGGCCCTCCTCCATTGATCACTAGTCAAGAAAATGTTCTCCAGGTTTGTCTGTTTACACCTGGTCTCCTAGCAGCATTGTATTAACTGAGGTTCCCTCCTCTTAGATGACTGTAGCTTGTGTCAAGCTGACCTAAAACTAGCCAGCACAACCCAGATATTTGCAGATATTGTCTTCCACTTGTGTCACCAAAGACCTGCGACTGTCGTTATTACCTTGGTTTTTGTTGATGTTGTTCTGTTTTTTTTCCCATGCCACAAGTCCCACTCTCCCTAAACCAGCAAGTTGTCTTCCCTGCTTGTGGTCAGCCCTTGCCAATATCCATCAAACCTGTCCTTAATAGGTCACTATTCATTAGAAGCTTGCCAGAACTGCAGAAATTAATAATAATTAAAAATGCTAAGCTATGGAATATTTTCTCACGTTACAGCAAGGAGTCAAAACAAATGCCCGTGGGATAAAATGAACCCAGAGAATAACCACAAAGTCTCTCTCAATAGATGCACTATAATGCATGCCAATCATATCCAGCCTAAAATGTGCTTCCTGAAGCCCTTTGCATACATCAGAGTTAAATTCAATGGCACTCCAGTGTACCCAGAACAAATAGAAACTGACTTTCAAATAAGTGTTGGACTTTGAGACTCTACAGTCTCCTGTGTTGGAGGAGCAGATAGAGAAGTTGGGGTGTGTCTTTGTCTGTTTGTCTGTTTGTTTGTTGTTGAGTATTTATTTCGTACAACCTTAAAGAGTACTTCGTACTAGAGCCTCGTACATCCTAAACCAGCAACCTACCACCGAGTTGCATCACATTAAACCCTCTACCTTGAGATTTATTTTCCCCTAAAACAAAGTGAACATGGAAAAGGGCTCAAGTCTTCAGGGTATATAGATCAGTTTATTTCCCCCAAGGCAATAAATCCACATAGTGACTGCTTGAAATGAGAAGCAGAATGCTATGGTACCTCCTGAGTTTGCTCTGTCCTCTCCCACTCTGTCCTCTTCCATATTTCCAAAGGACACTTGCCTGTGTCCTGTCACCACAGTTTTTTGAGCTAATCAGTGAAACTGCAGAGTAGGTATGTAACCGAACTTTTAAATTATTATTTATCATTTATTTATTACTAAATTCACTTATAACAAACACCAACAATTTCTTAACTATTAATCCTATAAATTCCTACAACCCCTTTAACCTATCCACTAAACCTATTGATAATTATAACAACTACTTTCATAACCTTTTAGAATGATACAGTCTCTGGGGCAGGTCCTCAGTCGTCAGGAACACAGTCTTTGTTGTAGATTCTTTAACACACTTAGCAGTCCTTTTTCTGGATCTCTCAGATGCAGGTTCATCAGGGTAGTTGGTTATTGCAGTCTCACCTTAAATAAGGCTTCATGCTTTCTTCTCTGTGGGAGACCCCAGCCGTCTGCAGGCCAACTTACTTCTTTTGAATCAGGAACTCAGCTGCTCTGCCTCAGTCCTTAAAGCCAGGCACCGTTTCCTTTAGGCCACTGTTTGGACAGATCAAACCCCTCTAGGCAAAAGCTGAGCCACAGGGTCCAGTCCTTGGCCTTTTGGTGTCTTGCTCAGGCTTTCTTTGCTCACCGGCTTCTTTCTGCTTCAGGGAGAGAGCTGGCCATCAATGGCCAGCCCTTTTTTCAGCAGGACTCTTGGAGCTCTGTAGCATCAGGGGCCTCTTCTCTCCTGGGCTCCACGCACTGACCTCAAATAGGAGGAACTCTGTTTCAGCTTAATTTGGGCTCCGCCCACTTAGCAGCTGAAAACAATGTCAGGCCAGATACTTTGTTTCTTCAATTCTATTGAGTCTTTCCTGTTTTCCTGACTTCAACCTTGTTTTTCAGTCTATTGAGTCTTTCCTGTTTTTGCTGACTTCATGCTGATAATGCTCTTCAGGCCCCGAATTAAGAGACAGTATCAGAAACTCCTATATATTTTCTAAATCTAATTTATCTAACCCCTACATAGGTAATTTTTTTTTAAGGTAGAGTCTTTCTACATAGCCCTGGCTGTCCTAGAACTCAATACTAGACCAGGCTGACCCCAAGTTTACAAAGATCTGCCTGCCTCTGCCTCCCAAGTGCTGGAACTAAAGGCATGCTCTACCACACTCAGATGGAGTTGGTTCTTAGCCTTTTTGGCTTAATATTTACATGTGTGACATTCTTTCCTGTCATTACATGTAGTTGAGTTCCATTTGTTCCTATGGCTGGATAATATAGCACAGATATATCACAATGTACTTGTCTATTCCTTCTGCTGCGTGTGAGCATCCAGCTGTTTGCTATCTCAGCTCACCCTTCTCTGAATATTACATGCATGTTCTGATTCTCCCGGGAATGCATTTCCTCTGGGTAGATGCCAAAATGAGGGAAACGCTGGACCACAGGTTCTGTGTGTCTTCAGTGTCATTAAAGCGCATTCTATGGCTCTCCGAATTGATTAGGGCACTTCATCTCTGTCCTTATCTCTCTGCTTCTCTCTCTCTGTCCCTTTCTTCCTCTGTCTGTCTCTCTCTTGTTTTTTGTTCATGTTTTTGGTGTTTGTTTGTTCTTGAAACAGGGTCTCTCTGTTATGTAGCTATGGCTGTTCCAGAATTCACTATGTAAACCAGGCTGTTCTCGAACTCATAGAGATACACCTGCCTCTGACTTCTGCCTCTGTTGGATTAGAGGTATGGGCCATCCTCCTAGCCTTTTCATCTTTGTACGCAGTGTCTCTATCAACTGCTCTGTTGTCTCGGCTACGTCAGGCATGACTCATTTTTTGTTGGGTTGCCTTTCTGATGGATGTGTTCTGTTGAATTTGACTAGCTTGAATGTTTGTAAGTAAGTTAGATATTTCCTTCTGTAATATGCCTTTCCAAGAATCTCAAATTATTTATAGAGTTGGGTTTTTCAAGGGCTCTTAGTACCATATGTGACAAGTTTGTTCCTGAACTCTATGGTTTGCCTCTGGATTGTTGATGGTAGCTTTTTAGAAATCAGAACTTCTTCATTTGAAGGTAACTCAGCTTCTTGGTTTCTTTTCTTTATACCAAAGGCTTCTTGAATCCTACTCAGTAAAATTCTCCTTGAAGGTGATGAAGATAATTTCTCACCTTGTGTTCAAGATATCTTATTTTATCCTTCATCTTTGGACTCTGACTACCTAGGAAGAACTTCTTTGAATAGTGTGAGGAAGGGATCATGTTTTGTTTTCTTTTGTTTACTGTGTGGTGATCTGCTGACTTGGCACTGTTTGTTTCTTTTCATTTTTTTAATGATTCTTCTCATTAGTTATATAGTGCAGTGGTTCTCCACCTGTGGGCTGCCACCCCTTTGGGAATTGACTGGATCACATATCAGATATCCTGCTTATCAAATATTTACATTACAATTCCTAACAATAGCAAAATTACAGTTATGAAGTAACAATGAAAATAACTTTATGGTTGGTATCACCATAACAGGAAGAACTGTATTAAAATGTCACAGCATTAGGGAGGTTGAGAATCATGGGTGCAGTGCCACTTGCCGGATAAATCAGATCCCACTTGATTTGGATTTTTCATCCTGTATAATAATAATAATAATAATATCTAATATAAGAATATAATATATAATTATACTATTATTAAATATGTATAATATATTTAATATAAAATACAATATATAATAGATTATTATTAAATATGGTATAAATTTATTCCAAAATTTAATATAGTGTTGTATATTATATAATTATTATGAAATGAGTCCTGCTCTGTAGACCAGCCTCATTCTGCAATTCAGGTTGGTCTCAAACTCATGACAATCCTCCTCCCTCAGTCTGCTAAATGCCAGTGTCCCTGAGCTCTATAACACATATCTTTCTTGGAGTCTGAAGCAGGTGGTCATGCCACCTAGAGTTCCTGGTTCCTAGTTGTTTGCATTTCCACAAAAGTGTTAGAATCAACCTGTACATTATGTGATTTTTTTAAATGTAAAAAAAATGAAAACTTTAGACCAATTTCATGAAGATTTATAGCTTTATTCATGAATAGTTGAATGTGTGCTATTCTGTTATATTCCCCCACTTTGCGCTTCTTTAATTTCTCTTAGTGGTATATTACTGCTTTCTTCTTAGCAGACACACCTTGCATTGGATTCATCCCTTGGCTCAGAGGCTTTGATGTTATTGTAAACATTTTTATTTTTTATATCATTTTCTGACTGTTTATTAGTACATGTTTCACTTGTTCAAAACTATATGATGAACCTTTCTAAACTTAGGGAGTTGAAGTTCATAGAAATCAGATGTACAGTTCAGATCAGAGAGAGGGAAATCACGCCTGTTCCCGGTACATAGGCCCTCACCTGAGAAGGTGAACAGATTGACTGACTCCCATAGTCAGGCCTGGAGCACTCTGAAAGTTTCTTTGGTCACATGTTGCATACCTGAGCTGGTCTGATACACAGGCTGGACTCCACAGAGACTATCCTTAAAACCCTCCCACAGGACCACTCTGGCCTGTGAGCTCTAAGAGAGACAATACTAGGACTCCATAGACACTATCCTTAAAACCCCTCCACAGGACCACTCTGGCTTGTGAGCTCTAAGAGAGACAACACTAGTGACTTTGGAGACCCAAGAACCTCAGAAGCCCCAAGAAGGCTGCCAGACCTTTCTAGAGTCTGCCCTTGTAGTTAGTTACACAGTGACATTTGTCCCATCATGTGGGCTACAGGCAGGCCATGCAGCCACGCTGAATCTCAGAAGGTTAGGAAACTCCATCTCGATGGGGGTTGGTAGGTCCATTTTTGGAAAGGAAGATTTCTCAGGGGTGTGTAGGCCATTGACTTAGTATGCAGACCTTGATACGATCATTTACTGACTTCATAAACTGCTATGGATTCATCTGGAGCTTTATGGATACAAATGTGTGTCCTGGAAATAGTCTCAATCTTGGTACTTCTTTTTTCATTCTTACATTTTGTAGGACATATTTTTCTCACTGACCAGTGAGACTATGGAGGATCCCTTATCTTCTCTTCTCAGGATATAATTGTCTGGAGACTATTCTATTAAAAGTGAAAGACCAGAGAGAGAGAGATTTCAAAGAAAGGATGGGAGGGATTGGGTGGTGGGTATTGAAGGGGTAGGGAAAGGGAAGGAAGGGTGGAAGTGGGAGGGTGGTAGGTAGAGAAAGGACAGAGAATGGGGAGGACATGTTTTCTTCCTAAATTGAATGTTCAAAACTCTCAGTAGATTTTTTTTTCTTGCTAGGCCAACCTAAATAATTGGTTTGGAAAAGTATATTTTATAATTTAGACAACCCTGTGTTGTTAATCTGAAAAATAAATAACTCAGACCTCTTGTCATTTTAAGAAAAAAAAAAATGCCTTTAGAACACTCCCAGTCTCCCTTTTTGCTAGGCCACTCTATAGAGCTACCAGAGGGCCACTTGGTGAGGACCTGCAGTCCAGAGACCCATCAAAAAAGGCACACACTCTAAGCCAAATGCTACAGCTCTGGGGCTCCAGCCTGCAGCTTCTAGAACAGGAAGGCACCCAGGTGTTCACATTCAGAGTTGAAAATGGATGATGAAGTCAAGGGGCGGTGCTCCCCAATTCAGCAGTGTCCTTGCTCTTAGAAGGATTTGCCAGTTTATCAGGCAGAGCACTGGAAACAAGGAAAGCCCCCCAATGGTTGGGCCTTGCCACAGGGGAGAGGCCAGGGAATGCAAAGCTGCTGGGGTCCTTACTAGATCTGCCAAGGGAGAGAAGGCACAGAGGTCAAGCGATCAGGAGCTTCCCTCTGTGCCCATGGAGACAAGAGTTCTACACTTTCTTTTGTCTTTGTATGTACGCATATGTGGAAGTTTGAGGACAACTTATGGGGGTTGGCTCTCTTCTTCTGCCATATGCACCTAGGAAATAAACTTGATAGTCGCAGGTCCCTTTCCCATTGAGACATCACCCTAGCCCATCTTTCCTTTGTGTGTGTGTGTGTGTGTGTGTGTGTGTGTGTGTGTGTGTATTTGGTGTGTTTATTTCTCTTCCATTTTGGTTGCATCAGACATCCTTACTCATTTGCTTTCTCCTCCTCTAGAATGTTCTTGGTTAGCTGCCTCGGCTCTTTCCATTGCTCTGGGCTCCTCAGTTCTTTAGAAGAGACTTAGCTGCACTCTCGGCCTGGGGCTTCAACCTGCAGGCATGTTTCTGTTCTCCAGGCTGTCTTCACAGGAGTGTGGAGTGAAGCAGGGGAATGAGAAGTCTGCCATTTCTCTTTGTCCTGTATTCCTAAGCCCTCGAGGTAGGTCAGAGAGGCATGGGGAGTTGTCAAAGCCAGGATCCTAAGAGCTGGTTTTCTTTCCCACACTTTCCCACCATTTTCTACCATGTGCAAGGCCTTGGGTCCAATCAGCATTACCTAAGAGAAAAAGAGTGGCAATGAAGGATTCATTCTGACAGGACAGTGCTCATTTAGGTTGTATGATGGGACAGAAGATTCATTCTGTATCATGCCACGATGGCAGTAAAAAAAAATAAAAACCCTCTTTTTTTTTTTTTTTGTCTCACTCTCAAAGCAAGAATGTGAATAGAAAATGGGGCAATAGTATACCTCAGAGCATTTGCCTAGCAAGGCCCTGTATTGTCATCTCAAGCATCAGACAAGAAGGAAGAGAGAGAAGGAGGATGAAAGGAAGGAAGGGACTAAGGAAGGAAGGAAAGAAGGAAGGAGAGAAGGTAGAAAATACTGGAAAATGTAATTCCGTGGAACTATTGCATTCACAAATCATCATGTACGCTCTGCCGGGCCTTTTTGCTGATGCACTGCTCTGGGCTCACCCACACTCCTGTAAGCACATCTTTTCTCATGTTCCCACGTGTAAGTGCAATGAACTCATCGGCTTGCCAGGCTGGACTTGGGTGAAACGTTGATTTTTGGTCTGTTGTAGGTGCCCTGTCTGGTGAGAACAGACATTAATTTGTGTCTCCTCAGGAAAAGTTATACAAAACTGGGCGGGAATGTGGCTGAGTGGTAGAGTTCTTGCCTAACACAGGTTCAATTCCCAACACCACAAACTGTAACCACACATACACTCATGCATGTGCACACACACAAACACACATATGCATACACACCATAGGAAAGAGTGACAGTAAAGAGCCTGGAAAGGTGGGTAGCACACAATACCCCCAAGAGAAACTTGAGGAAAAACATGTGAAAGCATGGAGACTGTAATCACATTTCTGACAAGACAATCTGTTTAGAGTGTGCAAGGCAAAAACACAATTTAATTGCCTTTTTAAAGATGGAGGCAAGCCTTGAAGTCTTCCTGACCCAGCTTCCTGGGTGCTGGGATTATAAGCACGAGCCACCATGCCTGGCTGTGATTTAGAATTTCTGTACCTAATCTGATAACTGCTAAATAAAGTGTGGTCCTGACACTGTGAATGAACGAAATGGCAGATAACAAGGACGATGATTTTATAGAGAAGAGTTAAACTTCCTTCTTAAAAGTGCTATTATGTTGCCGGGCATGGTGGTTCATGCCTTTAATCCCAGCACTCGGGAGGCAGAGGCAGGCGGATCTCTGTGAGTTCGAAGCCAGCCTGGTCTACAAAATGAATCCAGGACAGCCCTTACTGCTACACAGAGAAACCCTGTCTTGAAAAACCAAAAAAAAAAAAACCCAAAAAAACAAAAAACAAACAAAACTGCTATTGTGGGGCTGAAGAGATGGCTCAGCGGTAAAGAGCACTCACTGGCTGATCTTCCAAAGACCAGGGTTCAAATCCCAGCACTCCCACTTGTAAAAAAAATGACTAATTAAATGATTTACCCAGTATTTATATTATCTTTAATTGATCGGCGGTGCTAATCCTTAACCCGCCACTATAAATGAATACACACAGACACCACGTGGATCTTAACAAGCCTTGGCCTGGGTTCTGTAATCCTAGCCCATCTTAGCTAGCTCATAATTCTAATACCCAAATATCCCATATATACATATGTCCCTTTGGACTATTATTCTCCACCCTAAGCCGATGTTCCAGGCTACATGGAAGGATCTTCTTTAATCTACCCCATGGCATGTCTTCCTTGTCTACTCCTCGCTTCTTTTCCAGCCTTCTTTCTTTTTCCAAGATGCTCTGTGTCTCACTAAAAAGCCCACGAACCTTAGTCCTGCCTACCTCTGTCTTTGCCCAATCTCCAGGCCTCAGCATTTATTTAACCAATCAGAGACAATTAATTAACAGGCAGCAAACAGGACCAATCAACATTTAGAATGCTTAACACCACCCCATCGCCCAATGCAGATCACAGCTGTCTGTAATTGCTGGGTGTGGCAGCACACACCTTTAATCCCTTGGGAGGCAGAGACAGGTGCACTCTTTGTGAGTCCAGGACAGCCAGGGGTACACAGAGAAACCCTGTCTGGAAAAACCAAACAAACAAAAAAGCGCTACTGCATCACATGTGATAGTGCATGCCTATAAACCCAATACTAAGAAGGCAGAGGCAAGAGGATCATAAGTTCCAAGCCAGCCTCAGCTACTTAGTTACATGGCTTAAAGATGGTTGTGGCAGGGGCCAGGGTGGTTGTTTATAATGTAAGAAAATTGGGAATAGAAGAGATGCCTGCAGCTCAACCAAGTTACAGGAGTAGCAACCAAGAGTCCCAGCTGCCAGTGGCAAAGAAAAGACAAGAGATAAAGTTTATTCACGCAATTATTATTTGTGGAGCTGTGGCAGGTCTTTGAAAGTGTGAATCCTGCTCTCACGGGCTAGTATGGAGAAAACATGTGAAACAGCCAGGTAGATTTCAATAAATGCATTAACAGAGATTTGCCTAAGGTAACTGTGCCTCCTGCACAGCGAGGCTAAGCAAGGGCTGGATGGGGACATCACAATGGTGAAGGCTGAGGGACAAAGAAACTGCTGAAGAGCATGGGAGAAAAATGACTAGAGAGATGTGTCCAGATCATGAAGGAGGAGTCTGAGTTCTATGCAGAACTGAAATGTTGAGGGATTTTTGCTGTCACCTCAGAACGATGGAGGCCTGGACCTGCACAAGAGCATCAGAGTGAGGAGAGACTTGGTCATGAATATCTTGAGAAGTGCCAGGATGGTCAGGGGACAGAGAAGATGAGAGATCCACCAAAAAATTGTAAGTGCCACCAAAAAAGGCCTGATCCTCCAAAAAAGGCCTGATCCTCCAGAGGCAGCTCTCCATCCCCCAGTTCATTAGCCAAGGCAGGGCTCAAAGATCTTGTTTTAAACTTGCTCAGCTTGAGGCACTTGGACTATCTACATGAGAACATCTTGTTATTGAATAAACAGCTCTGGGACATGGAAGAGCTTGTGTCAGCTTGAGCGACACATCTGCACGTGAACGGCTAGGCTGGGGGAGGAGAAAAGAGCCATCATTTGTTCTACAATGGAGGCTTCATGAACACTGTCCCAGTAGGTTTTCCCACCCTTGATTATGTGACAAAGCAAGGCAAGGTACCTGAAACTTGAGGAAGGAATTAGTTCTCTTTGCCACAGGTAACAAAGCTAGGCTAGTGGCAGAACTTACCACAAGGATGCATGGGACTTTTGTGGCACCCAGGGGTGGCAACACAAGAGAACAGCGTGAGCTCTTTCTTCGGCAGCATGTTGTCTGCCAAAGCTGTGAGGCCAGAGGCTCAGAAATTCTCTACAAGGGACTCAGACATTCTTAATCACCAAGCCATCTCACCAGCCCCCCGAAGATGGTGCTTGAATCCAATTTCTTCTTCACTGGTCTGGCTGCAGCCTGGGATATTTTAACAAACTTCCAGGGAAAATGATCACATACTTAGAAGATCAGCCCCGGTGATTTAAACTCAAAGGCTGTCAAAGCGACATGTCAGTCAGTTCGTGACAATAAATGCTTCTTGTAGAAAAATAGCTTTACTGTTTTTGTTTATAAAAATATAAATAGATAGATAGATAGATAGATAGGCAGGCCAAGGATGAAGCCCAATGATAGAGCATTTGTCGAGCATAAAGAAGGCCCTGAGTTTGATCCAAATATATATATATAAAGTTTTAAATAGGAGCTGGGCATGGTGGAGCATGCCTTTAATCCCAGCACTCAGGAGGCAGAGGCCGGCAGATCTCTGTGAGTTCAAGCCCAGCCTGGTCTACAAAGTGAGTCCAGGACACTCAAGGATATACAGAGAAACCCTGTCTCAAAAAAACCTAAAAAAAAAAAAAGTTTTAAATAGAGTTGATTGAAATTTACAGTTATTAATATAAGATTACACATTTCAAATGTCACATTAACCTCATGAATTCACACTTTTCCTTTGCCCCCTCTAGGAAGCCACAGTTTCTAAATGTATCTACTGTGAGATTATTACAATTGCAAATTTGTGAGAGCTTTATATTTTATAACAAGGGAAATTCCAAGCTGTGAATATATCTATATGGATATCTATATATCAACATAACCAACAGAAATTGTGCATATAGGGCAAGCCCTTTGTTAGACAATGAATGGTTACCATCAGTAACTAAAGCACCCAGTGTAGCAGTTAAATATGTAGTAGTGTGTAAGTTAATATTTCTCACGAGTGGTGGTCATCATTTGAAGGACCTAAATGTAGTTCAGAAAAGCACACAGTGGAGGCCAGGGGCCCATTTTCCTCTGACATATAATGCTCTGTACTCTGGCAAGCCTTTGCTTCTGTCCTAACTTGCCCCAGAACACTTTTAGAAATCTTGGACCGTTTTTTTTTTTTCAAAGATCCATTTTAATTTTTAAACTGTGTGTATGTTTGGATCTGTGTGTGGGAGCACTGGTGCCCACAGAGTCCAGAAGAGTGTGTCACAGCCTCTGACACTGAAGTCACGGTCAACGGTTCTGAGTACCCCAACATGAGTACTGGGAATGGCCTTGGGTCCTCTATGAGAGCAGTACATGAGGTTAACCCGCTGACCGGTTTTTTTTTTTTCCCCACTCCCTAGATCGTTGTTGTAGCCGCAGTTTTCTTCTGATCAAAGTCATGCATGTATGTTGCAGAAAGCACACATAAGGCAATGAATATAAAACAACAAATAAAAGGCTGCCAATCCCTTCTCTGGGAGAGGTCTTCTCGAGCAATGTAGTGGCCTTTGCCATACGGCATGTGCCATGTTGCCTTCCCTTGGCCACCATGGGAATGACCACACACCATGTGCCTTAAAATATCAACAGTACCTACTCTCAGTGGCTGGGAGACTGGACCCAAGGAGTCAACAGGGCTGGTCCTCCTGGAATCCCCAAAGAAGGGTCTCTTCTGTTGTCTCCCCAGTTTTTGGTGATGTTAGCAGGACTAGGTGTCTCCTGACCTATCACATCACCAATCCAGTCTGCCCCTGTCTTTTCTTGTGCTAGTTTTATTATTATTATTATTATTATTTTTATTTTATTCTTTTTGGTTTTTTCAAGACAGGGTTTCTCTGTGTAACAGCCTGGCTGTCCTGGACTCACTTTGTAGACCAGGCTGGCCTCGAACTCGCAGAGATCCGCCTGCCTCTGCCTCCCGAGTGCTGGGATTAAAGGCATGAGTTACTACTGCCCGGCTATTATTATTATTATTATTATTATTATTATAAACAAATTGCTGTAGGGCCCATCCTAATCGTTAGGACTCACTCTTTCTGCTGCCCCAGGGTACAAATGATAAACCCCACACCTTGTGCCTCTGGGTAAGGACTATACCTCTGAGGTACACTTCCAGCATAGCTCATCACAGCTACAGAGACCCTGAGTAAGGTCTTATTTTGGGCTTCTGGGTAAACATGAATTTGGGTGGGACAGTTACTGATCTACTACACACAGTATGGTTTATATTTGTATAATTGTATAAAAAAGGTGTGAGTTGGAAAGTTAGTGATCATCAACTTGGCAGACTGGGATCATGGAAGAGACAGCCTCTGGGCATGTTTGTAAGGAATTTTCTAGATAAGGTTAACAAGATGTTCCTGTCACAGTGAGAGAATACCCTGACAAGGGGTTGAAGAGATGATGTGGTGGTTTTGAATAAGAATGGCCTCTGTAGACTCATATATTTGATTGTTTAGTCATTAGGGAGTGGCACTACTTGAGAAGGATTAGGAGGTGTGGCTTTGTTGAAGGAAGTTTGTCACTAGGGTGGGCTTTGAGATTTCAAAAACCCAAACCAGCCCCTGTCACTCTTCTTTCTACCTATATAGAGGTCAGGATATAGTTCTCAGGCTACTGCTCCAACAACCGCTCCTGCATACCACCAGGCTTCCTGTCATGTCAATAATGGACCAAACCTCTGTAACTGGAAGCTAGCCTCCATTGTTTTTTCTTGGTCATGGTCCCTTCACAGCAATAGAACTCTGACTAAGACATATGACTTAGTGGTTAGAAAGCACTTGCTGCTCTTACAAAAGACCTGAGTTCAATTCCAGCACCCGTGCCACGCAACTCAAACTACCCATACCTCTAGCTCCAGGGGATCCTATTCTGTCATGGGCATCTGATGTATGTGGCATGCACTCACACACACACACACACACACACACACACACACACACACACACAAAATCTTTTTTTTAAATATCCCGACAAAAGCTATGTAAGAAAGAAGGGTTTATTTTAACAGTTCCAGGTTTTGTCCATTATGACAGGGAAGGCAAAGCAGCAGGAGCTTGAAGCAGCTGGTGGCATTACTTAGTAATCAGGAAGCAGAGGGGTGGGCATGCTGCTCTTTAGCCCCCTAGCCCCCTCTCTCCATTTACACAGTCCAGGGTCCAGTCTAGGGAATGGCTCCACCCACAGTGGTCAGGTCTTTCCACCTCCATTAATGCAGTCAAGATAACCCCTCAAAGAAAGCTATCTCTCAGGTGATTAGATTCTGTCAAGCTGATAACACTGATCATCACAATGTGGCAAGACCCACCCTAAATGGAGGCAACACCATGCTATAGTCTCAGGCTGCATAAAAAGGAGGAAGCTAGCTGAGCACCAGAACTTTCCTGACTATGGCTACAATGTGACCCGTTGCCTCATTCGCCTGCCACTGTGCCTTCTTTAAGTTATGGGGGTGTACACTCAAACTGTGAGCTGAAATCGAGTTTAAGTGTCCTTTACTGGGTATTTTCACATAGCAACATGTGAGGGAACTATTAGAAAAAGTTACATTTTTACATAGCCTGGTTCCCTTCCCATTTGCTATAGCATGAACATCTCCTGGCTTTCAAAAATAGGATTTTCAATGTTTGTAAAGAGGCTCACCTGGCGGCCAAGCCATTCTTGACCAAATTGGCCTGCAACTTCCAACGTTAATACGCCCCCCAGGCTCTCATGACGCTGCCACTAATGGATGGGCATTGCCTAAACATTCAGATTTACCTCTGCCCACTTCCTGGGTATGGCTCTAGTCAAAGGAATGGCTGTATTATGGATGTTATGGAGTGCGAGTGTTTTCACAGGCTCATGAAAAGCCTTGTTTAAATGACTTCCAGAGCCCGTGTTGACTTAACTGTAGAGGAGAGATCCATGGCATTCTGTTCTCTTCACGCTGGGCATGTGGTGTCTGCAGGGTTTGGAAAGCCCACAGTGAGTGGAGCGTGTCTTCCCCTGAACTCGTATTTTGATGTAACTACAGTTTTTATGTTGTTTTTTTATTAGCTATTTACATTACTTTCTGAGTTACTACTTTTTGCTTTGTATCTCAGTCTTAATTTGTTTCTTCTTTTCCATTTGGATAGGTTGACTATTCCTTATCCAAAATGCTTATGATGAGAAGTGTTCTAGATTTTTGTTTCCAGATTTGGGAGCATTTGAGTATATATAGTGGTTGATGTGTCTTGGAGACAAGATCCAAATCTAAGCAAGAAGGTTTCATTTATTTATTTTCTTGTGTGGGAGGTGTTTTGTCTACATGTATGTATGTGCCTGGTGTCCTCAGAGGCCAGAGGAAGGTTTTCGATCCCCTGGAACTGGGGTTATAGACAGTTATGAACTGTCTTATGGGTGCTGAGATTCGAACCTAGGTCCTCTCAAAGAACAATAAGTGCTCTTGATTGCCAAGGCATCTCTCCAGGATCTAAGTATAAAAGTTTTTTTTTAATTTTTATTTTATATGTACCCTATAAAGTAGCCTTAAGTCAATTTTATACAATATTGAATAGTTAGCGTGTTGAAGCTTTGATGGGCCCTAGGACAAGAGGTAGGTGTCACACAAAAGTCTTGAAGTTCTGGGTTTTGGAAGGCTTCATGTTTTTAGGTTAGGGATTCTCAGCCTGAGTTGACTTCCTTCCAATAATTATCTCTTACTATCATAATGATGGAGATAGTGCCTTCCCCTTAGAGTCTGAAATGAACTGAGAAACGTTGCTGACAACCCTGGCCTCTTCCCTTTGCCCATCCTCTAACCACTGTGGATCCTACACACTGGGTCATTGTGTTCATCTGTATCATACTTGTTCACATTTCTTTCCTTTCTGAGATTGATTACTCGTGTCTTATTTGTTTTTGTGGCACAGATTCCCAAGGGATATTCGCTGAACTAGACTGTTAGATTGTGACAGAAATGGTCACAGTCCTTTGTGAATATGGGCACAGAAAGCAGATTCTAAATGGGACTCTAAGTAAAATGCCTAGACTTCAATCCATTGATGCTGTGATTCCACTTTAAGTATTCAGAAGTGATGTTTTCCTTCCCTTCCCTCAGATATGTTTCTAAGATTATGAGCTCTTAGCAACATTGGCTAACAGACAAGGTCTCAGCAATAGCAAGAGTCAGAACTGAATCATAATAATGAAATAAACGTATTAAATATTCAGCTTGGGACAAGAGTTGCAATTGTCATTTTTAAAAAATTTATTTTTATTTTGTGTGCATTGGTGTTTTGTCAGAATGTTTCACCCTCTCTGTGAGGGTGTCATGTCAGATCTTGGAGTTACAGACAGTTGTGAGCTGCCATGTGAGTGTCAGGATTTGAACCTGGATCCTCTGGAAAAGCATTCAAGCACTTTGAATAACCACTGCGCCATCTCTACAGCCCTACAATTGTCAAATTTTTAACTTCCTGTTATTTCCATCAAAATTATTCATTGTACCTGTAATCAATATAGTATAAGTGTATGTAAATCTTAGATATAATAATTATTATTATTTTGAGACATGTTTTCTATATTCTACTGGCTACCCTGGAATTAGGTCTGTAGATCAGGCTGGTCTCAAACTCAGAGTTCTACCTATCTCTACAGGGAATAAAAAAGTGTTGGAACTAAAAATGTGTACCACCATGTCCAGCAACAATTTAATTTTAAAATTAATTTTCCATTCAAAATGGAACTATGAAAAAAAATCTAACTGGAAAATATTTGTAAAACTCGTTGATTCCACCAACAATGAAGTCACAACATGTAACGTGGAACGTTATAGAAAGAGAATTATTTTGGGGAGAGGGTATGTTGAGACCATTTTTCTGTGTTGGCCCTGCACTGGCCTGAAACTCACAATCCCTGAAACCGTCTAGGCTCTGGGGTTTATAAAGAACCATTAAGGGTTGCATTGGATACAGAAAACAAGAATTTAGATTGACTTATATTATTCATGTGTATGTATGTTTGTCTATGTACCACATTTGTATAGGTGGGCCTGGATGCCAGAGGAGGGTGTTGGATTCCCTGAAGTTAAAGGTGTTTGTGAGCTGCCAGATGTGGACGCTGGAAACTGAACCCTGTCCTTTTTAAGAGCAGTGAGCACTCTTAACCACTGAGTCATACCATCTCTCCAGAACTTACAGGAAACTTTTTACTAACATTTTTTTTTTTCTAGCCCTTACTAGCGGATCAAGTTAGTTTTCATACCCTACAAATGGGCTTTTGGTTTGGAATCTTCCTTAAGGCCCTCCACCCCCACCCCATTCTGCTTTGTTCCTCTCACATTCCAGATTATCTCCAGGATGTCAAAATCCAAACTTTGCTTCCTTTTTCTTGAGTACCTTCTCCTGCTTGGCCCGTCTGAAGGGCAAGTCTGCCTCGCTTCTGCAGCCCTTAGGAATTCAGCAATATTTTGAGCGCACAGAGAGAGCAGAGCGATCACCAGGGCTTTCTTCTGTAAATACATAAACATCTGTGTCAGAGACTGGAACAGCGCGCATTTGATGGGCACTTTAAGCACCCTGCGAAATCACTTTTCCAGGAATGTCACAGACTTGGCCTTTGTGGACTTCCAACAGTCAGTCTCCCCTTCTTTAAGGTTTCACGACTCTATACAGTTAAAAAGGTCTGCTCGGACCCACGCTAACTTAACCCGCGTATAAATGCCACGTGCACGTGCGTGTTGCCTGCGTGTGCGCACTCGAAGCGGTAGCCGGCTCCAGCTCCGGGCTTTGGAGGGAAAGCATCCATCCACTGGAGCTCCGAGCATCCCGTGTTTGCCCATCTTGGTCTCGGAAGTCCTGGGTTTGAACTTGGAAGGGGATTCCGGGATTTCATTGGAGTGAAAGAGACACAGCCTCCTCCTAGGCGTGGTGGCCAGAAAAGGTGAGGACACTAGGGTGCACGGTCTAAAGCCGTCTCCCCTCACTGTCTTCTTGCTGAAGGAAGCAGGAGGGTGATTTCTAGGGCAAGAGGCCGAGGCTTCCCAAGCCATCTGCACGGGGATGCAACAGGATTCGTGAGCTGGGCGAGTGCCGCCAGGCCACTGGGCTGGCTTTGTTATCCTCGAGGACGACTTTCCGATCCCGATTCCCACCGGACTCCAATAGGAGGCCGACTCGGACACTTCCTTACACTCATTGGAAGGGGAAGAGGGTGACTCATGTTACACAGGTCCGAGTTTTCCTCCCTGTAGCTGGTAGCTTTAAAAGGAAGTGACATGGGTGGGGAGAGACGTCAGCCGAGGACCACCTTTTTTTTTCCCCTTCCCGAAGGGTCCACCCCTTTGGGTGGAGTCTCGCTTTTTCTTTCCAGTGTTGGCTGACTTACAGCTTCTATAAAGTACTGGCAGTTTCTGAACCCTAGGCTGCTGCCTCGCAGTTCTGGCTAGTGAGCGCCAATGCAAAGGGCTGCCGGGAACAAGGTAGGTGGTGTTCTTGCGGTTTCCAGGCACCTTCTCCTGGGGTGGGGCTTGCGATGATCGAATGCCCTTCTCTAGCACGGTTCCCTCCGCTCGGGTGGTCCTTTCCAGGACTTTGGAAGGAATAGGCTTGGAGCAGGATGGGAGGCTGGTGGGTTGGGGGAGAATGATGCAAGGAGGAGGGGGCCACGGTGGTGGTGGCTCTGCTGTGGACCTCTGCTTTGTGACTGGCTGTGAGATGCCTTTTGGGGCTCTGAGAGCACCCCTCCCAGGGTGGAAACATTTTCTTGACCACCAGTGAAAGCTGTAGAGAATGCCTCTGTTACATATACGGGCTCTCTTTTGTGTTCGTGCAACACGTTCTTCTGTCTGTGCTGTTTCTATGGCAACCACAAAAATATACTCCAAAAAAAAAATACAGTCCCGATCTAAATTGATTTGTATTTCCTCCCAGGGCTTGGCCTGGCTGGGCCTCGCTGGAGCGCGGTGTGACTCTAGATACCCCCTCCTCGTTTTCATTTTGGTTTTTCCCTATCACAGAAGGGCTGGGGGAGGGGAGTTGTCAAGGAAACAGGCATTTGTAATCACCGCTTTATTCACTTAAATTTAAGCTTCTGGGTTCTCCATCAGATGTCGGGATTTTTAAAGGGAGTACTTTGATGTTTATGAAGCTCTCCAGTATTTCGGGTAGTTTTTAAGAAAACTTAAAATATTTTTAAGACATGGTATTGGACATGCTTAGAGGGCAAGGAGGGTTTAACTCTTTATAGGAGGATAAGGCTTTGAAATAAAGTTTTGGAAAGTACCTGATCATTCATGCTGGTAAATATGTTATCAGCTGTTTAGGCTTTCCCACAAGTCTAAACATGTATAAGATGAATCTTGGCTCTACTCTGAACTGATTTAGCCACAAATCAAAAGTTGTGTTAGTGTAAGGAATGCTAACTACCCAGAAGGGTCTCTAGGGTGTCCTCCTCCTGTGATCTCCTGGATTACCCAGTGTTTACCCTCCAGTCTTTCCAAACCTGGCAAGGATCTGCTCATCCGAAGCTACAGTCAACATCCTGAGCTAGGGAAAAAAGTTATCTCAAGAGGGAAACCGTGTGCGGATGTGTGCATGTGTGTCTCTGCGTGTAGTGTGGCAGTCTTCTGCACATGTGTGTCTCTGTATATGGGGGAATGGGGTCGGGTTCCTGTTTGAGAGAGGAAAAAAAAATCAAAACTCCCAAGTTAAAGGTAATACATCCTCCTAATTCACAGGGGGAGAAAAACAGAAACCTTCAGAAGAAAACTAAGGTGTGAGAGGAAATTACCACCTACCAGGTGATAAGCAGAGGTGGGTAGAACAAGAGCCAAAGAGTTCATTGCTTAGAAGGCAGCCCAGGCAGGCCCATTATCAGGTGTGGCTTTGGTGCAGCTGTTATTCATTACATCTGAAGAAAGCCTCATAATGGACCCTCTTCTTTTAATGTGTGCTCTTAATACCAGAATTATCTGTTTAATGGTGCCAATAGAGCCCTGCATTTCTGAGGTTATCTGTAGTAAGAATTGAAGAAGCCTCGGGATACCTTTAGGCTATTAGAGCCCAAACCATAGCTTTGAACTATGTAGAAGCAGGAAGGACGAATAGTTTCTAAAATGCTCCTTGTCTAATTGCTGTTATCTCCATCTTAAAAACTGACCGTAGTTCCAGAGTTCTTAAGCATTTCAGGTGGAAAAGTTATCTGCAAATGTGAGCTGAAGAGCGCTGGACAAAATTAAGGCTAAGGCTGTTGCTCGGTGGTTGGTGCCTAACATTCCTAGAAACCCTCAAAACAAAGAAATCTAATAGAGAAAAGTGGAGTTAAAGATAGGAGAACTAGGTGAAGAGTACGGAACATAAAAAAAAATGTATTCAAAAGAATGAGTCGACTTTCATTGTGTCAAACACACACCAAGCACATGTTAGTATACTGCAAGACAAGACAATGGACTTACCTTCCAAAAAGCACATGAGTAGTCACAGTCTGTCACTCGGAGTTTCCAGACCCAGCAACTGTACAGCAAAAATCCAAACCCAATCAGCCCCTCTTGGGACTTGTATGCCACTGTGTGTATGTATGTCTACTAAGTGTCAGGTGCTATGGATACAACCCGGTTAAGCAGTTACTTTTAAACCATGTGAGGGGGGCCATTAAGAGAGTTCAAAGACTGGCCAATCTGTTTGTTTGTTTGTTTCTCTTAATGGCAAAATAAAACATCATAAAATGAGAGTGGTTTATGTTGAACCTGTTTTTTTTTTCCCCAGAATGTATTCTTGTATCATAAAGATTTCTTGCCTGTTTGTTCATTTTGTTCTAATGTTTTCCTAGATCCTAAGGCCTGTTAGTATTTGTTTACTCTTTACTTTTGTGCATACTTCCACCTGTCCCCATTCTCCAGCATCTTTCCACATATTCATTCATTCATTCATTCATTTGTTCATGGAGTACCACGTTGTAGGACTATGTGCTGTGGATATGTGCTATTGAAGCCTCTCAGGAGTTATCAGGGAGACCATGGAATGCACCCTCACCTCTGGAGATACTGATAGAAATGTTCATTAGCTAATGAGGAGCCTGAATATTGTTTCGACAAATAGTTTTTTAATATAGATTGCACTGGGCAGTGTGGGAGGAAGTGGTTAGTTGTTGACTCTTGTCCTGCTCAGAGTTTTCTTGGGTTTTCTATATGGGTTGGGCATAAGTCTGGGAAACATCTGTTAATTGACAAGACAGGGGTGGCGGGTGGGGGGGGTGTGGAATTCTGAGTTCTGGGTCCATAGGAGAATAGAGACCATGCAGAATGACATAGTATCTAACCCTGCACTTCATGGGGACTGGGCTCTTTCCAGCAGACACAAAATATAGGTTGTTTTGCTTTGCTTTGCTTTTTAAGGGCAACTTGCTTCAAAAGTTGGTGTCCATTGGTTCATTGAGTGTCTCGTGCTCTCTGGAGCTTTGTTTCCATTGCACAATGCTAGCCCATGCTGTGCCAATAGAAGCAAGAATCTAGATCCCTCACAGACCTCAGACAGTCTGTAGCAACAGCAGCTCACCTTGGGACCAAGGAGCTTCCAATAACCTCTGTGCCATCCCAGTGAATTTCCTAGTGTCAGACAGTTTCTCAGTAGACAGACAGAACTTACCCTACCTTATCTCTACCTTCAGCCTGGAAGTAACACGGCAGTGTGAAAAAGTTCATCTGGAAGAACACCCTCCTCTGTCTGGCTGACCTTAGGAGAATACATTTAGCAAGTCTTCCATTTTGTTTGTTATTTTAATCTCTGATGAGATTAGCCTCAAACCAGTCTGCTTCCCCTCTGCTCGCGGGGGGCCTCTTACTCCACTTGGGAGGTCAGGCCCCATTGCCCTGTCATGAGCATTTCCTCTTCTGGTCTGTAAGTGAAGAAGTGCCTTTGGATTTCATGGTGCTTTAAAACTGCCACTGAAAGTCTTGCAGGAGATGACCACTCCCTCAGCCTTGGGGACGGCTGGTGACCTGCAGAAATACTGATGTGGCTGGCCACTGTGTAGGATCCATGAGAATGTCAGGGAGCCCACCTTTGCCAGGGGCTTCCAATAGGTCCATTGGTTGTTTGAACTTCACATGTACCAGTTTGATTTGTGCTCACAACAAATTTACATGTAAAAACTATTACCACTGTCCGTTGTACAAATAAAAATTAGTAAAATTAAGGGACTAGGATGGTCATAAACAGCATTGAGGTTTGAACTGGGACACTTGCTTTCCAGAGTTTTGCCGCTGAATGACAGATAATTCCTCCTATCCTGGTATGGTGATTTCTCTGTGCCAGTCCCTAGCACAGAACCTAGAGCAGTGGTTCTCAACCTTCCTAATGTTGTGACCCTTTAATACAATTCCTCATGTTATGGTGACCTCAACCATAAAATTATTTTCATTGCTACTGCTATAAATTGTAATGTAGATATTTTTGGAGATAGAGATTTTCCAAAGGTTGAAAACCACTGTTGTAGAAGATGGTGGACATACACATATTTTGGTTATATTTGTTTGTTTTTTGAGTCAGGGTTTCTCTGTGTAGCCTTGGCTGTCCTGTGGCCTTGAACTCATAAAGATCAGTCTGCCTCTGCTTCCACAGGGCTGGGACTGAAGAGTGTGCCACCACACCCACCCCAATGATGCCCTTATTTTGCAGGGCTAGAGATGAATTTCCCATTCCTGCTTTGGGCACATAGGAAATGCTCAACCAACTGAAGTGCATCCCCAGCCAAAGGAAAAGAAATGTTTATCTTTAAAACAAACAAATCTCTATCCCTTCCCGTCTTTATACTTTTTTTTAAGTTTGCAGAGATGCTGCGGGACAGAGAAGTGTTTTAGAAGTTGGAGAAACTTCATGTAAGTGATGTAAGACAGGCAACAACCAGGCTGGGTGTGGTGGCCCACGCCTTTAATTCCAGGGCTGGGAAGCAGAGGCAGTCAGGCTGGGTGTGGTGGCCCACACCTTTAATTCCAGGGCTGGGAGGCAGAGGCAGGCGGATCTCTTTTGAGTTCAAGGCCATCTACAAAGTGAGTCCAGGATAGCTAGGGCTACGCAGAGAAACCATGTCTCAAAAAAACAAAACAAAACAAACAAAAAAAGACAAGCAACAAGTTTTCTGGGAGATGGTGGGGGCCAGGGAACGGACCCGTGACAAAAACATAGTTGAAAAATCTGGCAGTCCATAGGGTATAAGGCCACTATGACCTGCTCTCAAGACCTGTGTTCACCCTAGGAACAAGTGTCACTGAGTCACTTTTAATTAAGGACCCTACAGGCTGCATGGCAGGAGCCCAGCTTCTTTCCTTCTGTTTACTTCTGTCCCCCAGTTTAAAAGGCAGATTACCATCCGGGAAGATGCTGCCAGGCTTTATCTTAGACAAACTTTGAAAGCAGAATGGGAGAAATGAATTGACCCAGGAGTGAAATCCAGTTAGCTTCCCATCTCTCTGGGCCCTGTGTGAGCAGTCAGTTCCCCATGGGCAGGAGGTTAACCGGGACTGATGAAATTTTAAAGAACCATGCGCATCTTCTCAGGATGCAGTAGCGCAACACACACAATCAAGGCCACAGTCAACACCTTTGTCCTGGATCCCGGTTGGTTGTAAGTCACCCTAGCTCCTTCCTTTTCTCCTCTCCTGCTTTGAGGAAGGGTAGGTGGGAGGACTAAGGGTGAAGGATAGCAGTTTACGAATTAGTTTTTTCTTTATTTATTTGTGATAAAATGACTGACTAAAGCAAACTAAGGATGGAAAGGTTTCTTTTGGCTCACAGTTCTAGGGAACACATGGCAACAGACACAGTGTGGGGCTTCTCAGGGGAAACCTGGAAATTGGCAGCAAGTGTGAAAAGGTGTTCTTGGCCAGAGAAAAGATGGGCACAAGGCTATCAGACCTGCCTATCTGTGCCACTTGGTCAGGCGCTCCCACCTGGCATTTATTAAAGGCTAGACTGCTCAGTCACATCACTGTTGACATCTGGAGACAAATGACTCTTGTTTGTGGAGCTGTCCCATGCAGGGTAGGCTGATAACAGCATCCTTGGCCTTGATGCCAGAAATAAGTCCTTCCACCATGGTCATAACAACCTAGAATGTTCCAGAAATTGCTAGATACATCCTTAAAGGATAACCCCCCCCCCCCCACACACACACACCCAAAAGCTGAGAGCCGCTGTGTAAGAGAATTTCTACCTGTGACTCCTGTACGCAGACATTCATTGGTTTGCTTCCTGGCTCAAAGGAAACAATCTTTCGGGGCTAATTTGCATAAGCCCAGCCCACAAGGGTTTTCCCAACCGGAAGTGGCAATTGCCTAATTTAAATTCCTAGATAGTTTGCTTGAGAATTGAAAAACAGCAGCCAACAAGCCCATATTGAAACAGTTCATGCCCTCTGTCCTGGTAACCTACTCATAGTGTCAGGTGTCAGTCACCTGGACTGCTAGAAGGCAGCCGGGAGGCTAGTTGCTCAGACAAGTCTCGGCCAACCACCTACAGTTGTTCAGATAGGTCCCCACCTCTATTGGGATAGTCAGGAACTGCCTCCCCTGGTGAAACAGAACTTAGAGAATTGGGGGACCAGCTTTGCAAGTTTGCCTTTGCCTCCTCGAATGAACCAATAAGCTGCCAAGTCCCATTCTACCGCTCAACCCGACCATAAGCCTTTCCCTCCAGCTCTGACCAGGTGCTGCCCACACAAAGGCCTCCCTGTCGGCATTCCAAAGCCAGCCTTTGGGTAGCGCCCCAACTTCCAATCACTGGGAGACACTGAGCTTCTCGGACTAGCGCTGACAAGACGCAGGTTTGTGTCTTCTCACCTCCACATCCTTCATTCCAGCCTTGAAGATTTATGTGAGTAGGGCAAGTCTTTTATTCCACCATCCCATGCAATTCAGTCCTCTTACAACATTTCTGCTTGAATCCTCGCGCTCAGGCTATACCACAGAGGGCTCATGATGGAAGCAGACATCATCAGTGTGCCCGAGAAGGGCAAAAGCCTGCATAGATCATTCTAACACTGTGAGACAAGGAACATTCGTTAGAGCTCTGTGGGGGCCAGCGGTGAGGCCTGCCTGGCCACCCCTGCTCGGTTTCCAGTCAGGGAATGCTTCCAGGAGACCTCCACTCTGTCTCATCCTATATAAATGCTTTTCCTGAACAAAGGTAACTTTGTTGCTTTTCTGTTACTGCGCTGAAATACACTGAGGAAAGTAACTTAGAGGAGAGATGGTTTACATTATCTCACAGTTCCAAGTGTAGTCCCTTCATGGCAAGGAAGGCAATGTAGCAGGAGCTTGCAGTAAATGGTGGCAGTCTATCTCCAATCAGAAGAGAGCAGGGAATACACTGTTGCTCAGCTCTCCTTTGTTCATATGGCCCCCTGTCCTAGCCAGGAAGAAGAGAGCAAGGGTTGCCCACTGTCGGGCAACCTCCTCTTCTCCATAGTCTGCTAGCCCAACCAGAAGATGCCCCCAGGCACGGTGGACAGATCTTTCTAACTCAGTGCAGTCAAGATAATCCCCCACAGGCTCGCCTATCTCCGAGTTAACTCTAGAGTCCAACAAATTGACTGTCATGGAAGTGAATTTAGAAATGACCGGAGGAGAGGAATGTGGCTAGGCGGAAGAGGGGATTGGAAATAGGCAAGCCTACAGTGGTGTTGTGGCTTTGGAAGAAACATATGGGCTGTCCCAAAGGAAAAGCAGAGACTTCCGTGAGCCCTCACCAGGCCTGTGGAGAGGAGGGTAAGGAGCAGGTCAGAGAATCCTGGAGTTGATGACTGCTTGTCTTGAATTTGCACTCTGAAGAAAAGGGAAGGTTTTCTATGCTGTTCTTTCCAGCTGTCACTTGTCATGTTATGCTCAGTACCACCACCTAGTCACTTTACTAAAGCAATGTCCCTCAGTCAGCTCTCACAAGATGTTGAGGACTTTTTGCATGGCGCTTGTCAACTTCTCCTTCTTCTGGCTGTGAAGGTTCTGGATTATTTTCTCTGGTCTGACTTGAAGCTGATGCCCTTTGGTTACCGAACTTTGGTCTCAGTGCTGAGACTACCCAAGCACCCCAGCTTTGCTCTGTAAAGAATTATAAAATGACTGCACACACTTTTATTGCACAGTCTTGCCTTTTTCCAAATCTCTGTAGATTTCCTTCTTCTGTGAAAAGGACTTCTCTTAGGTTCAAAACGGACAGAGACTTTCCTTTTCCATCTCACCCCACTGACTCATGGGAAAGATGAAAAAAAAATCACATGGACCAAAGCATATAATGAACATTTTCACATGTTTATTAAATCCCAATTTGGCCTCCTGCTGCATAGGACTAACAGATTAACATTTTAGTGAGGTTGGGAGAGAGGACAATGGAGCGTTCTGAATATGCCCAGTTGTTTGATTATTTACTAGTTCCAAGTTTTGCACCCTTGAGCCTCCCTTCCTTCTCTCCTCTTCAGCGGCTGGACTGTGGGCCCTGGTCCTGGGCAACTCCAACCTTGCTTCTTCGTTCCTGTCCTTAGCCGCATACTCTGTAAGGTCAGCTCCAACTGTGTCCTGGGGGTGCTGAGCCAGTTTCCAGCTGAGCTGCTGTTTCCTAACAGTGTTTGTTATTGAACTTCCACCTGCCAGTGACCTGAGCCTGTGGCGCAGACATTCCATTAGTGAGGAGCAAGGGTGACTGATACCTGCTTTTTAATTTGACCACCCTTGGAGCAGGGCACACACACACGGAGCCTTTTAGGGACGTGAGGGGCAGAGTGGTACAGAGGGAAGCAGGGCTGGGACACACAGTCTGGGTTTGGCCCCATGAATAGCCTTCAACCATGAGACCTTGAACATTCTGACCAAGAGCATCGGTGCATGCTGCCGCTGGCACCAGCAGTTGGCTCATCTGATGCCCCTGTGAGAGTTGCCTTTGTTTCCTGTGTAGTCAGCAAGGAGTCCAGGGTCAATGCAAACTTTGTAAGCAAGGCTCCCAGCTTGGAGGCCATCTGTGGTGTACAGACCAAACTCGGGCCTCTCTCTAAGGCCTCTTGTTGCTGAAAGATCTAAGGAAGAGATTTTGAAAGGTGAAAGGTGTGGCTGTATTCCTGGTACGAAGGACTTTGAAGGATAAGCATGCACGTGCTTGACAATCAATGCTGCAGGAAACAGAGATGCACAGGCCCGTGGAACAGAGTACACAGTGGCTCAGAAGCATGGGCATGAAGGCCACTCAGGAATTACACAAGTGGGAAGACCCTCCAGGAGGGAGGCAGCCATTGACCTTGTTACTTGAATTTCTTACCATTCCTTTTACAGTATAGCAAGCTCCTTGGGAGAGTCAGTGCTCTACTCTCCAGCGAGGTGCTGCCAGAGCATTGTTGGAGGAGTGAAGGGTATCCTCTGGGGAGAGGCTGAGAGTGGCCATTCTCCCATCCCACCCTCTCCTCCGAGACCCACATTGCATCCCCAACCTGCTAGACCAGGTCAGTTAAAGTCAGTGTGTCTTCCTAGACTCCTCAGCTATTCCATCACCACATAGGACTCAGTCTTTTGGGCAAAGCTCTGCTTGCCCCTGTCCTGAAGTTCCTCCTGGTGCTTGGCAAAGGAGCCCCACCTTCATATTTGTCCAGCCCCAGAATCCTCACGACCCATCCTACAGTGAGTCTAGAGTTCACTGTGTTTCCCTGTACCAGTTTGTGAAGGGTGCCGATGGTCCTCCTGGAATTCTGGGCAGCCTTCCTAGCTCATGACCCTGAGGCAACTGGCTACCGAGGAGGTATTTGTGGTGTGGCTAGTTTTAGAGACAAGGGGGCTCCCTGTGTAACCCAGGCTAACCTTGAACCTACTCTGTAGCCAGAGCATATATTAAGAAACAGAGTCAAGTTAAGTTTCCATGTTGAACCACCGTCATCCATCGTTGAGATTTCGTGGGGAGTTTAGCTTGGGTCCAGGTATAATTTCCTGGTCTCACACACTGGTAGAGTAATGGGTAGCGCACCTTTATTCTGGTATATGGCTTAGACCCAGTATGTGGCCACCGCTATGGACAGCCAGATCACCTGGTGTCATCTCAGTGTAGGAAGGTTGTCACCCTCCAGTGTCAAATCTTGAGGCACCCGGCTTCACTGGAGCGATCGCTGACAACACTGTGTGATGTGCACTTGGCGAGCATGCCAGTTCTGTTTGCAGGAAATTTGTTTTCAGACAGGAGAGGATGGGCCAGAGTGAAGGTGAGTTTCTGCCGCCTTCAGTCGTTTCTGGAAAGACAAATCACTGTCTAAGGAACAGGAGGACCTAAGATTTTTTTATCTGGAACCACTGGGAGCTTAGTCCTTGGGGTGTCTTAGGGAAACTGGCAAAATGTCACAAGGCCAGAGAGGAATAAAATGCCTGATTTAAAAAAACAAAGACAAAAACAAAAACTGGGGAGCGGCGGAAAGGCCAGAACCTTTGTTCAGGGGTGTGTTAGGCCCTGCTGGACCAGCACTGCACATGCTAGAGCTAAATCTTACTGAGTTAAGCTTACTTATCCCATTGGGGCTGTGGTTGGTGAGTCATATGAGAAAATGCCAAAGCAAGGGTGTTGTTTTTTGTACCAGCATTTGATAGACCACATCACCTCCTAACATTCTGTGTGTACGATGGAAAAGCAGAGCTTGGGAGGCCAGGTACATTGAGTGCTAGGCTCCTGTTTGCTCCCCATAAAAACCAGACTAAGGGACAAGGTTGTCTTGATCTGTTTTCTATTTCCCATTGTTCCCATTCTTTCTGGTTCACACTCCCTTTACATTTATGTGAAGAAAATTAATTGGACTTTTCTATTCAAAGTTTTTTGTTGTTTTGTTTTGTTTTTCTGAGACAGGGTTTCTTTGTGTAACCTGGCTATCCTGGAACTCACTCTGTAGAACTCACAGAGTTCTGCCTGCCTCTGTCTCTCAAGTGCTGGGATTAAAGGTGTGCGCTGCCTCACCCAGCCATTACAGACCATTTCAAACTACCATGTGGGTGCTGGTATTTGAACCCGGATTCTTTGGAAGAGCAGTCAGTGCTCTTAACTATGAGCCATCTCTCTAGCCCCAAAGCTTTCTTTTTGATGTTGAAATTTCTTTTTTTTTTTTTTTTAAAGATTTATTTATTTAACATTTGAGAGCTCTATCTATATATATTCCTGCAGGCCAGAAGAGGGCATCAGTTTCCAGTATAGATGGTTGTGAGCCATCATGTGGTTGCTGGGAATTGAACTCAGGACCTCTGGAAGAGCACACTGTTCTCTTAACCATCTGAGCCATCTCTCCAGCCCTGATGTTGAAATTTCAATCATTCAAAATGTTTTCTTCCTTCCTCGAATTGGTTCATTTAAATTATTCATTACATTTGTTTTATTTTACTATTTTTGCGTGTGTATGCATGTGCATGTGTGTGTGTACATGCCATGGCACACATGTAGTCAGAGGACAACTTATGAGAACGGATTCTCTCCTTCCACCATGGGGATTTCAGAGATCAAACTCACGTTGTCGGGCCTGACAGCAAGTGCCCCTACCTTCTAAGTCAGGGGTCCTCAACCTTCCTAATGCTGGGACCCTTTAATACAGTTCCTTATGTTGTGATGACCCCCAACCATAAATTTATTTTCATTGGTACTTTATAACTAATTTTGCTGCTGTTAAGAATTATAATGTAAAGCCGGGCGGTGGTGGCGCACGCCTTTAATCCCAGCACTTGGGAGGCAGAGGCAGGCGGATCTTTGCGAGTTCGAGGCCAGCCTGGTCTACAAAGCGAGTCCAGGACAGCCAGAGCTGTTAAACAGAGAAACCCTGTCTCGAAAAACCAAAAAAAAAAAAAAAAAAAGAATTATAATGTAAATATCTATGGTTTCTGATGGTCTTAGGTGACTCCTGTGAAAGGGTCTTTCGACCCCAAAAGGGGCCACAACCCACAGGTTTAGAACTGATGCTCACCGGGTGTGGTGGAGCACGCCTTTAATCCCAGCACTAGGGAGGCAGAGGCAGGGGGATCTCTATGAGTTCAAGGCCAGCCTGGTCTACAAAGCGAGTCCAGGACAGCTGGTGCTACACAGAGAAACCCTGTCTTGAAAAACCAAAAACCAAAACCAAAAACAACAACAACAAAAAAACCCCAAAAAAACAAAAACAAAAACTGATGTTCTAAGTGATGTCACTGGCCCTCATTTAAAAGTTTTTATGGTTTTATCGAGATAGGATTTTATTTTTTATTTTTGCACCATAAGACGCAGCCATTTAGAGTGTACAGTTTATCGAGTGTGGATGAATCATGTGCTTACTACGCAGCCATCACCAGAACTCACCTTAGAACTTTCTGTTGTTCCTTAAATCCCTTGCACTCCATCAGCTGACCCTTCCTCAGATCTCTGCGTCCAAACCACCAGGGGCCCAGGCTCTAGCTCTGTAGTTTTGCCTTTTATGAGATATTGCATGCCAGCGGACCCACTCTGTCTTACTTGGGTTCTGGCTCAGCTGATGTAGCAGGGTATCGTTGGGGTCCACTGGAATGGCACCTGCTTCCTTTGCCAGGGTGAGCAGTACCATGGGGGAGATCCTTCATATCTTGTTCACTCCTTCAGTAGATAGTGTATATCTGGAGTTGTTCTAGTATTCATCTAATCTTAATTTTTTTTTTTTTGGCTTTTCGAGACAGGGTTTCTCTGTATAGCCCTGGCTGTCCTGGACTCAATTTGTAGACCAGGCTGGCCTCGAACTCGCAAAGATCCGCCTGCCTCTACCTCCCAAGTGCTGGGATTAAAGGCGTGCGCCACCACCGCCCGGCTCTAATCTTAATTTTAATGCCTTTATCTTGTATCCAAAATTACATTAGAAACAAGCCCCATTCACTTTACCTCTACCCCAGCACCCTTTGCAGAAGACAAGCATTTCTTTAATGAGGCCTGAGAGAAACAACTAGAGCAACTCCCTCTACAAAGCCACTGTGGGGGTCATCAACAGACATGAGGAGCTTCAACAGCTTTTTGTTGTTGTTCCTTATTTGTTTGTGAGTTGGGGCCTCATATAGTCCAGGCTGGTCTTGAGGTTTTTTTTTGTTTTTGTTTTCTGTGTAACAGTACTGTCTGTCCTGGACTCACTTTGTAGACCAGGTTGGCCTTGAACTCACAGAGATCCTCCTGCCTCTGCCTTCCAAATGCTGGGAGTAAAGGTGTGCGCCACCACGCCCACCCAGCTGGTCTTGAGCTTTTTATGTAGCTGAAGATGACCTTGACTGTAGGTAGCTCTTCCTCCCCTTACTTCCTGCATGCTTTGAGTTTGATGCTATAGGTAGATTTCTCTGGAAGTGGATGATCTCCCAGACATAAAAGTGGAAAAGGGGACATTGGTTTTTAACTCTTATCTGGGGGCTAATTTAGCTCCTAGCCAGTATGTTTAACACATTTCTTCTTCATTATTTACCTCCCCACTGACTCCACTAAATGAAGGTGTGGCAACTCCCCACACTTTCTCAGTGTCTACCGAGTGGCACACCACTGGCCCCTGGGAGCTGACTCCAGTAACACTGGCTATCAGAAGTCACCTTCCTCCCTGTCTTTTCTCTCACATATTTGAGCCATGAAATTTCCTGTGCATTGCACCCTGGTGAGTCTGGTGAATACAGTCACCCATTGGATCCTTTAATGAGCGCTGCTCTTACCATGGGTGATAGCAGAGAATTTAATCTCAAGTTTTCAGAGTGGCCTTCCATGAAAGGAAACAGTCCTGTGACCTAGCCAAGTTTTCCTTTGAGACTTCATGCCATGCCTGCTTTTTTCTCAGTGGAGACAATCACTGCTTGGCACACAGGCCTCTGCTTGGCTCACTCTTTGATAGGCTGTCCTCAGAGTCACTGTGATGTTTCCAAAGCCTTTCCCACCTGCTGGCTGTGCTGTGCTGGGGGTCAGGGTGATGTTGGATACGACTTTTGTTTGTGCTCTGGTTTCCCAGAGGTTTTGTGACTGGGGAAGGTCCATTGTACTGCCCCAAGTGCTGACAACTGCCAGGGCCGTTGCTGAGGATGGATGCCTTCTTCCTGGTAAATGGAATTCCCTGAGTTCTTTCTGTTCAAGGCTTCATTCATTTCTTTTGCTTAAATAGCACACTAAACCATATCTGCCCACATTTCCATGTGGACCTAAGCTGCTTGTGCTTATGACTTGCCTTCTATAAGACCAGTTGGGGTGTGTGTGCGTGCACACGCACATGTGTACTTGCATATGCGCACATATATCCGTGTTTGTGCATATGTGTGCATGTGTGTTTGTGTGTGTGCAGATGTGTGCATGTGTGAGTGTGCACATGTGTGTCTGTATGTGTGTGCACATGTGTGCATGTGTGTGTGATATCCAGAGGTTGACATCAACTTTTTCTTTGCTTGCTTCTTCTCAACCTTAATTTCTTGAGACAGGGTGTCTCAGCCTGGGGCACGTTCCTTATACCAGGTTGATTGTCCAGCAAGCTCTGGGGACCCATCTGTCTTTTCCCCTCCTCCCCGACACTGGGATTGCAGGTGCACACCTCTGTATCTGCCTCTTCTATGAATGCTGGGCCTCTGACCTCGGGTCCTCACGCCCATGCGGCTGGTACACCTCTGAGCCCTCTTCCCATTGCAGCCCTGGAACATCTCTAGATCACATGTACCATCAGCTTTTGTAGCGCTACCCTCAAGAGAGCAATAATGGTCCAAGGAGTGCTCTACCATTTGAGGGATTTGCTAATTACTGAGAGATATGGTCGTCTGTGTTTCTAGAGCCTTGAAGCTGCTAGAATTTGCTTTCTTGGAAATGGGGTTCTGAGAAGAGAGGGTACTGCCACCAGAACAGGCTTGTTTTCAGCACTGAGCCCAGTGCTGCTTTCATTCTGGCCATTGGGCAGCGATCTTTAATGAAATTACTATTAGCATAGGGCTTGGGGTCAAGGCTTAGAAGAGGAAGTTCTAAGTCCTCATAGTAAACCTCAAGATTTGCTAAATCATGCCACTGAGAAAGGCCAAATGAAACAATGCCCTGAGGTTCTAGAAGAATCCTTTTTCCTCTGTGCTCTGACCCATCAGTTATGTTACTGGGAGCAGAAGAGCACTGTCAAGCACACAGTAGGACTGAATGAATGTTAGGTGAATAAATCACATGTGGGTACAGACATATATAACCTTAGCCACTGTTTCTACCAGTATTCTTATTTATTTTCTCAGTGGTTTTGTGAGTCAGGTTGAGAGGAATGATAAAAGAGGAACCAAGGGTCTGAGACGTTTAGGGATAAACAGAGCAGAGTAGTGGCTGAAGAAATCAAGTCAGAGAACTTCCCTGGACCTTCATTCTCTGCCTGTAAAAGTGTACATATAAACAAACCTGGAATAACATCACAAAGTGATCATCAAGCAATGGCTGCGAAATTGCTCAAGAATTGTGAAATGCATTGTTGGGGGTTGGAGAGCTGCCTCATCAGAAGAGCATTGGCTGCTCTTGCAGAGGACCCATATTCGGTTCTCAGGACCCAGAGGGCAGCTCACACCCCTGTGACATCAGCTTCAGAGAGTCCAATACCCTCTTCTTATTCCTGCAGGAGCTGTGTACATATGATGTGAGCACACACACACACACACGCACACGCATGCACGTGCACGAACACACCCGCACACGCACACACCCTGCAAATTAAGTAAATGTTTTTTAAACTCACTGGAAATCTTTGGGCTTTAAAAAATGTAAATATATTAACCAAGTGGTAGGTGATCTTGGAAAATTAATTGAGAAACACAGAGAAACATGAAGAAGGAAACATACTTTTCATGAGCTCACCAACATCCAAGATCCCCTGGAATGTGACTTTTCGAGATTAAATTGTTAATGCATGCTAAAGTTGGAGCTGTGTGCGTCCGAATGGCACAGTGATTCCAGGCCCATCATTTGGCTTGGTGGTTAAATCATTTTTGTGTGAGTGTGAGGACCTCGGGTTGAATCCTCAGAATCCATGATAATTTGGTGAGTGTGTGTGGTGACTCATATGGAATTCCTGACTGAGGAGACTGGGATCCCAGAGCCAGCTAGGTAGGGAACAGCTCTGGGTTTGATTGAGAAATCTGCCTCAGTGAATGAAGTGGATGAACAGCAATGATAATTCCCAACATCGTCCTCAGATCTTACATACTTCCCCACACGTGTGTGCCCACACACATGCAGAACACACACACGTACACTGGAAAATGGAAAAGGAAAATAAACATTAACACAACTGGAACTGGGTGTGTGAAAATTTAAAAACAGAAAACAGTGCTAACTATGGGAAAAGTAGGTTATAAAAGTCAGTGTTTACTCATTTTCTGCAGGCTGAGAAATCAGGGTAAAAAGCAGAGTTTTCGATGCTCAAACATGGTGGAAAACATCACTTTTCTTACTTAATGTGTTAAAGTCTCCCAAAACCTCAAATAAAAGCTAACAAACTGGAAAAAAGTTCACTTTAAATGTTATAGTTTTAACAAACAAAAAGCTCAGTTTTTGTTTTTTGAGGCAGGGTCTCTCTATGCAGCTGTGGCTGTCTTGGAACTCACTATGTAAACCAGGCTGGCCTGAACTCACAGACATCCTCCTGCCTCTGCCTCTGCCTCCCCGTGCTGGGGAGACAAGAGATTAGACAGCATCTGGATCCAGAGTTCAAGGCCAGCCTGGGCTACATTTGGAGACCTTGTCTCAAAGAATGGAATAGAACAAAAAATAATTTAAAAACAAGATACAAGTTTTAAGGTATGAGGAAATAGGATATTCATGACTGTTGCCAGTAGGAAGGTGAACAGTTACATTATCATAATTGCTCATGAGCACCTTCAAATGATTGTTTCTCAAACCTACATGTTTGAAAGACATAGCCTAGAAATCAAGGGAAGGAGTAGCTTTATGTCCACAATGTTGACCCCTTCATTATTTGCTCTTGGGGGGGGAAAAAAAGGCTGGGTATGGTGACATATTCTTTTAGGTTCAGGACTGAAACAGGAGGACTCCAGTATTCAGGGCCAGCCTGAATTACGTAGTGAGTTTCAGGTCTTCCTGAGTTATAAGGCAAAAAAAAAAAAAAAAACTGTCTCATTAAAAAAAAAGGAAAGGAGAAAACAGGCTTGAATATACAAAAACAAAGCAATGAGGTAGTAATTCAGCTAGCTACATGGACAGTTATATATTATGGTTAAAAAATGTTTGAATTGCTTAAACACAAGATTGTAAGCATGTCTAAAAACAAAGTTTTCCCTGCAATGGGTTATCTAGTAAAGAACAAAACAAAGCCTTCTATGATATACTTAAAACTAGAGGAAAAGCCCAAAAGTGGTTAGCGTGTTTGGGTAGATTTTGGATCTCCATCTTAGAGCTTCACAAGGTTTCCTAGTGTGTGTGTATTACCATAATAACAGGGATAATGTCAAAGCGTCGGTGACTGCATGACTTGGCAAATGACTCATACAGATAGTACAAAATCCTTTGCTTCTACCAGATTTATTTGTATTTTAATGAAAAACTCTGTTTAAAAGTCTGAGTATGTCATCTCTGAGTTCCTCCCTCCAACTAGTATCTGAGCTCAGGTCCCCGCTGAGGTTTAAGTAGCTCATTTGCTGTCAAGTGAATGTCAATTGAGTACGTTCGGTAGGACCTGGTACCTTTGTGGTGTTGCCATGAAGAGGCTCCTTAGGCCATCTGCAAAGTGTGACAGGTTGGAGGACAATCCTGTAGGACAACGTAATGATGCCTCTGTCCTGTGCTCACGGCAGTAACAAAGGAATGGAAGGCCCATCTGTTCCCATTGCTGCTTTCAGATTCTTTGGGAATTCAGGGTGGTCAGCCTGGAAATTGAGTTACATTAAATCATCTAGAAATTGAGATCAAATCAACATGTATTTAGGATCTGTGTTCTGTGATAGGTGGAAGGGGTTGGAGTCTCTCCAGGCTGGATGTATTACCTATAAACGTGTTAGTTTGTTGGATGCCACATTTAGCCTCTGCAAACCTCCAGAAGAGCCCCGTTAGAGTCAGAAGTCTAATGTAATATGTGTATAAAGCAACCACTCAAATCAATTTCAGAATTTTTAAATTACATTTAGTGTGTGTGTGTGTGTGTGTGTACATTACACAGAGGAACACCATATGGCATATGTAGAGGTCAGAGGACAACTCACAGAAATAGTTCTCTCTTTTCCACCATGTGGGTACCCAGAATCAAACTCAGGTTGTCTGGCTTAGTGAAAAGCTTCTTTACTGGCTGCTCCATCTGTGGGGCTCAAAGCAATGAACTTTGTTTGATTTGGTTTTAATGATTTTCTTTTAAACTAGCATACAAAATAACACGTTTCCTCAGAATGTTTCATATATCTATATCAATGAAAATTTCAACTTAATGAATGAAACTCCATAAACAGACAACCTAATGAATGAGAAAATTTATCAATGAATAAGTGAATTAAAATGTAACCCATCCTGGGCTCCACTTAGAAACTGGTACAGCAACACCACTTCATGAAATGCCCATGTGACTCCTGGACTGTAGGACTGAAGAAAAAGACAGGGAATTCGAAGGCCCCACTTCATGCTTCGTCATTGCTAGTGACATTAATGAAGCTTTTCGAGGAACAGCCAGGCCACAGTGACCCCAAAGCATCATTCAAATGTGAGTGCTTTGATATACTTGTGGCCATGTTTCAGAGCTGTCTAGAAACAAGGGTATTATAAGTCAACTTATTTTGGGTTCTCATGACCTGCATTTCTGTCTCCAATAAATGATTCATGTCAGAGAATCACCTAAGTGCATTTGTATTATAGTAAGACTCTCTTCACATCCATTAGGCTTGAGTCTACTTGGGGAAATGGCCTGGGTTCATTTGACATCCCTGTATGAAAATCAAAGCAAAACAAAAAAAAAATTTTTTTTAAGGTAGTTATATTGATTTCCCACTGACCCCACTGTCCTTACCAGAAAATAAAGATGGTGCTGCATTCTTTCCAAGCATCTAGGAGTCAAGGGCTCCTCACAAACAGGAACAAGAAGGGAGAAGTGCCTAGTTACTGGTGTCTAAGATATAAAGTGAAAGAAATGCCTTATTTCCTCCAAACTAACCTTTCTGGACAGAACATCCCTGGGTCACCCACTGAGGACAAGCTCCTACATCAACGTAGAAGCATCACAGAACTTTCCTACGGCAGGCCATGTGGACAAGTGGCCCCATACCTCATTTTCTGAGCCATGAAACTAGGTAGGGCTCATAACAGGGGATCGGCTGTCCACCCACAGAGCTTTGGGTCATCCTGGACCACCCTTAGGGGCATGGGGACGTCCGTCAGTGTTTTCTGATGGCAGATGAGGAAGCTGAGGTTTGGCACAGATGGTCAAGACTCAGATTCACATGCCCTGACTC
The DNA here is from genome assembly GCA_907164525.1 of Lophiomys imhausi. NCBI lineage: Eukaryota > Metazoa > Chordata > Mammalia > Rodentia > Muridae > Lophiomys > Lophiomys imhausi. Next base: position 602,866 of record CAJQZJ010000202.1, read on the forward strand.
TGGGTATTCACTTCTTCCTCTCTGCACGTATTTATCCCACCATACAGAACCCATTTCTAGGCTCCCAGGTAGCTGGTGGCAACACAAAATAAGCCTCTTAATGGTTTCTGGGGCATTTTCACAAAGCTCATTGTTTGTAGAATGTCACCCATCTTGTGGCTTTGTTATTGGCTGATGGTTCCTCTTCAGGTTTGAAAGAATTTATCTCTAACCCAGGGTCTTCACAGAGCTGGAAGTTGGGCCTATGTATATATGGTTAACCAGCTCTTTTGGTGTCGGTAATGCTATGTGGCCACAGATAACATTGTATCCTGTGTGACGTGGCAGTCCTAATGGAACAGTTGGCCCAATCAGACCGGGTGGGTGGGACCAGTACAGATGGAGCCACGGTTCAGTCCTACCAGCTTTACAAAGTACAGGGAGGACTGGTGTTGCCGCCTCTGGTGGTTGTGGCTGTCCCGTCCCCTCCACCCGTGTTCAGTCTGCCTGTCCATCACAGAGCAGCAGAACATGTCTGTGTTTGGCCTTGCTGGAGTCTGACTTAGAATCACAGAGAACCAAAGGATTATGGTTAATGCCTTTTCCCATAGTCATTAAAAACGGGAATGCTGGGTGAGATACTTGACTCGATATTTAAGAGCACTGGTTGCTCTAGCAGAAGACCCCGTTTCGATTCTCAGCACCCATGTGGCCACTCATAACTGTCTGTAACTCCAGTTCCAAAGCCTCTGAAGCCCATTTCTAACCTCTTCAGATATCAGATATATGATGCACAGACTTATGCAGGCAAAGCACCCATATACATACAACAAAATAATTTTTTAAAATGCTAGATGAAAAAATTCAAGGAAATTCCCAACAAAGTTTTGAATTGTGCCCTAAGTCCTAATTTTAGGACAAGATGGGGGGAAAAAATCTTATGAAGACAAACTGATGATCAGAGGCACAAGAGGAAAAGTTAATAAGAAACATAGTTGAGGGTTCTTTGGCTGGAATGGCAGATACCGAAATTGTTTAGGAGTTATGTTATGTATTTTGGATTTTAGAAATATTTGTGTATACATGGTGAGATAGATGTCTTAGGTGCTGTATACATGGTGAGATAGATGTCTTAGGTGCTGGATCCAAGTCTAAACTTGACATTCATGTGTCTCATTTACATACACACCCTGAAGGTGATCTTATATGATACATTTAATGACTTTGTGCATGAAACAGTTTCCTGGAAAGACTTTGGGACTTGGATGCATTCTGTGTTTAGATTTTCAGAGGAATGCTTATCCTATAGTTAAGTCATTTGGGGAGCCGTAGGGAAGTAGAGCTGAAGACAGAGAGGAAGGCTAGGGTGTGCCCTGTGTGCCTGGCTCACTGGGCCCTCTCTGTCACAAATGTTAACAGAGGATTCTAACTCTGTTAAATTAATGCAAAACCCAAGGTTCACTGATGACCAGCTGCACATTCAAGATTATGTGGTTAGCAGATGGGGAACTCCATGAATGTGTCAAGGAACATGTGGGAAGGACAGCAGCGGCCCCCAGTAAGGCTTCTGTTCCTGGTCAGGCCATCTTTGTGACAGCAGGGTTAGACAAGGAAGTAGTTGGTATAGTGAATAAAATGTTCTGTTTGCAGTGCCAAAAGGTGATACCATCTCCTTCACACTTACCTCTCTAGGCCTAGAGATGGGGTCAGGCCATTTCTCCATTTTGATTGCCCCAGTGGAGGGTGTGACTACTTTTCATGTTCCTTAGCCTCCTT
>CAJQZJ010000202.1:611243-653850 GCA_907164525.1 Lophiomys imhausi
TATTCACTAAATCTAACTTATATTAACCTATCAGCCCCTTCATATCCATCTGTGTATTATATGTATATGTATCTATCTATCATCTATCTATATATACCTATCCTTGATTTATAAATTATAGATCTGTTATAAATCTATCACCTATCCATCTATGTATTATATGTCTATGTATCTGTCTGTCTATCTATCTATCGTCTATCTGTCATCCTTTATCATCTCTCTTCTCACATCTGCCTCATGCTAATTCAGTGTGGGGAAACTGATGGCTGAGGAGGTGAGACCACTGTCACTGTGTTGGTCACGTGTATCTTTATTTACAAAGTTAGAACTTAGCAACAGCTTCAGAGTTATGCGTTGATCTCTGAATCCCATCAGTTGTTGCTTGGATAGTCTCAGAAATAGTATGCAATTTTTCCCTACCCTTGCCTCATATGATAGTAGACTCTCAAAGTGGATTTGATGGGATGATTTTCCACACAACATTTTAAGGACTTCAAGCTGAAAGAAAAATAGGCAAAGTATTTTACAATGTTTTCTCTCTATTTTCATCTCTGTTCAGATATTTATACCATCTTTTCTCAGACTGATGCAAACTTGGCTAATGGCCACATTAGAAGAGAAAGTTCTTCTTAAATCAGAATAGCTGGTCCCCCAAGCTAATATATAGAATTAACATTCATACCATCTTTTCCCACCTGATACCTCTCTAAATAATTTAGTGCCCTTTTTTTCTCTCCCTCTCCCTTTCTTTCTCTCTTTCTCCTCACCCCCTCTCATATGAGCCCTAAGACTAAAAGTTACAGAAATGATTTAACAAATCCAGAGTACCTCCTCTCACCTTCTCCTTCAGATGATTCCCTGACTTTTTTTTTTTTGCTTTTGTTTTGCATATAAGTTTGATAAACCTTATTTTAGCTTATTTTCCATCTCTATAACCAAATACTAGAAGCTGGATTATGTATCAAGAAAAGAGGTTTACTTAGTTTTCAGTTCTGGAGGTTCTAGAGCATGCTGCTTGCTTCCCCTTGGCTTTCGGTGCTGGCCTCGCAGCAGGTAGCCTCACAATGGCAGGCACGTGTGAGAGTCAAAGTTTACCTGTCAAGACAGGCAAGCAGAAAGCAAGAACTCTCCAGTGATCTAACCTGTTCCATGAGATCCACATTCATCTCTTCCAGGGGCAGTTTGCCCGTGACCTTGCCAACTTCCACTGGATCCTACTTCTTAAAGGTTCCGCCACCTGAACATTAACACACCGAGGTCCAAAGCATCTAGAATATGAGTCTTTGGTGGACAAATCTTATCCAGACTATGGAAATCACCTTAAGTTCCATAGAGCCAAAAAGCAAAACAAAACAACAGCAAAAACCAAACCAAAACAACCCCCCCCAACCATTATCTTCCTTAGAATGTTGATTAAAATAGAGTTGCCAAAGTGGATTACAGCTTCAAACAACCCAGCCAAAAGAAACCAAGGCCTCTCCGGTAATTTGTCTGTATCAAGGTGGCTTTTATTATTTTTGTTTTATTATTCACTCTACTTTACTATACTTAATACCTCTACCTCCCTTCCAACCCTTGTTCCTTCCAACCCTCCTAAGTGGGAGAGAAAGAAGGAAGGATAAAGAGAAAAAGAATGGAGTTTTCTTTTAGCTGCTTCCTGCTGATTAGGGCAATTGGGTTCTTTGGGGGCAATGCCAATCTCAGTAGTCACAATATTCAGAAGTCCACCAAACCAGCCAACCTCAGCAGGAAAAACCAGCAACAGGGAGAACAGCACCTCTTTCTTTTTTGTAGCCCCCTCTCCTCCTGTTTTATAGTGCCCCCTTCCTCCTCCAGGCTGTCTTCTTATCCCTCTCTCAAGTCCTCAGAGTTAAACTTTCTCTGCTGGCTAAGCCACGCCCCTGCTAGCTCATGAGGTACAGTTAATAGTTTACACCTGTGGTCTTAATTGAAGCAGTCTCACACCTGGGATTAAACAAAAACATTCTCATAACAGTTTTTGTTTGTTTGTTTTTGACTACTTAAGCAGTCTTTAATGAAAGCTGTGTTTGAGGCCTCCACCCCTGCATCGTCTCAATAATTTCTTCCTTATATTTGCCCTTCTCCTTTACTACTTGTGGAGAATTGGCTTTCCTTTCCAGGATCTCCTTTCCGTCCTTGTCTAGCTCTAGCCTGGTGATAACCACCTTGTTGGGGTGGATGCCCATGTGGACAGTTGTACCATTGGCCTTTTCTCGCTGCACTTGGTTCAATGTAGATGATCTGCTTCTTCCTGTATACTTGGACCATTCTGTTGGCCTTTGTAGTGTCCTCAGATGACCTGAACTTCATCATCTTTTCAAATGGGCGTGGACCCATTTGAACATACTTCTGTCTCAGCTCTTTGGAAAGAGGGGAAGACATGATCTTCTTCTGAATGTGAGAAGGTGCATTGAAATGCTTGCTTCGGTCAGAAGTCACGAAGGGATTGAACTTCATTTTGGCTGCTGCGATCCAGCGATGGCCAAAAGAGGAAAGAGCATGACTGTTTTTGTTTGTTTGTTTGTTTGTTTTGTTTTTTTTCGAGACAGGGTTTCTCAGTGTAGCCCTGGCTATCTGGACTCACTTTGTAGACCAGGCTGGCCTCTAACTCACAGAGATCCACCTACTTCTGCCTCCCGAGTGCTGGGATTAAAGGCATGCACTACCATGCCCAGCTCTGTTTTGATTTTTTTTAAATAAACAAAACTCTTTCCACACTTGTCTACAAGTATGATGACCCTTAACAACACCAACACCATGTTAGACGCTAGCTAGTGTTTGAGAAGAGGTTTACCAGAGGGTATAATAGTCCTTGGATTCAATTTCTCTTTCTCACATTTTGACATTGAAAGGACAGTAAGGAAGGCAGCATTTAATCCTCACACATCACTTACCAGCCAACTCCCTTTTCTGAGTGTCTAGTCCACAAGGCAAAAAAATTTGTCAAATGTTTATAAATGTTAGACCCCTGGAACCCAAGGAAGAATTAAACTTGTGGCCAGATTGTTTTGAAGCTATTTGTGGTTAGTTCAGGGACAGTGATTAAATTCCTGGAGTCTTCCACATTAAGCTCTTAGTGTCACCAGGCTGTAGGCAGTGTATGGCATCCCTGTGTATGTGGCAACTAACGTCAACTTTGAGAATTTGACAGTTCCATACTATCGTTAATATAGAAAAAGAGAGACTGGGTGTGTTAAAACCATGGAGGGAATTTCACAGGCTGGAAGTGCCCCATTCCTTGCTCTGAAGAATGGCTCATTTGGTAGAGTAGTTGCCTAGCTAGCATGCTGGAAGTCCTGGGTTCAATCCCCAGAACTTCATAAATCTGGTGTAGTGGTGCATACCTGTAATCTCAGCATTCAGGAGGAGGAGGCAGGAGGATCAGAAGTTCAATGGTTGGCTACAGAGTGAGTATGAGGCCAGCCTGGGGTACATGAGACCCTGTCTGAAAACAAAAGCCTCAACTCATGGGATACATGGGAGTCTAGGATAGGCTAATAGATGTGACTTTATATCACTCGTTTTTTGCATTATGACAAATGAGAACATCTGCCAATTGTGAAGAAGTTTGTCCTAAAGCTTTAGGCTTTCCTTGGTAGTCTGTAGTTATCTTGGATCCTAGGAGAAGCAAACCTGCCTCCACCCTTTCTTCCAAAGCCCTCTGCTGAACTGTGAGGTCAATTCATCCTTTGTTCCATATCTGGAGACTGGTTAATGGCACCATGAGTCAGCGCAGGCAGGCCTAGTCTCTTTCTGATTTAATAACTCTTATGGGGTGGGTAGGTGCTCGTGTCTGGGATGTTCTAGGGTAGTTTTCTGGCCTTCACACTCTTGGACACTGATGATTCGCAGACTTCAGCCATTGACTCCCTTCATTAAGTCCTTCCACAAATAAATAATATTATATATTATGGTATAATATGTAGATATTAAATATAAAATAGTATATATATTATATATTATATATGTATAATTTATTATGCCATCCAAGGTAAGCTTGAGTTCAGGGAAGTCCAGAAGCAGGGAGTGGTGAGTTGAGGTCAGTAGGACAGCAAACAGAGGGGGCTGGGGAAGGACTGGGTAGGACCTTATAGCCTGATGAAGGCTCCCCAAGCAGGGGCCACTCAGTCTGAGTCTGGGAATCTATGCTACCTTGGCTGCTGTTTGAATGGCAACTTGGATGACCTTGGTCCGGTTCACTTTTCCAGGCTTGATCCCTTACCTGTTATAAAAGTACCAATCCCAGAGGCTGCTGGGAGGATTAAGGGAAGGTTGTTCTAACAGGGCCTAGACTGTGCCCAACAGGAAATAAGACCATATCAGTGCCTACTAAATAAAACTTAGTCACCCTTTAACTTCCAGTGTATATTCTTGTAGGTGCATTCTCTCTAGTATAAAGCACACCATGTTTTTGCTAATGTATAACATTTGTGTGTTTCAGACACTTTCCTGAGCCCCGGATCTTTCTCCCTTCCGGAACTATTCCACCACACATATTTATATATTTTGAGAACCCGCCCCCCATCATGGACCTCATCGGGCTGCTGAAGTCCCAGTTTCTGTGTCACTTGGTCTTCTGCTATGTGTTCATTGCCTCGGGGCTCATCGTCAACGCCATCCAGCTGTGCACGCTGGTCATCTGGCCTATCAACAAGCAGCTGTTCCGCAAGATCAACGGCAGACTCTGCTACTGCGTCTCCAGCCGTAAGATCCTTGCCCTTGATGCTTGCTTCTTCCCCGAGATGGGAAGTTCAGCCCCTGGCTACTCACCTGCATTGTCTATGTTGCCACGCTAAGCCGTCACACTGGGCTGGCACACTGGGCTGCTGTGTCTCGCTCTTGTTTGCTTTAGATTTCAAATGCCCATTTTGTCCCCATGAGACCAAAAAAAAAAAAAAAAAAAAATTATCCTGCCAGTGAGAAGTGCTAATAGCATGAAGCTGAGCAGCCATGAAGGGTGAACTGGGAACAGTAAATAAATATTCCCTCTGTAGCTGCTTCTCCCGCTTACCTTGTCAGAAGTGAGTGGTTCGTTTTTTGCTTAGTTATTCTGATGTAAATAGTATTAACCTATGGCTGGTGTATACTCAAGAGCAGTAGGCTGTCTCTGGGTCGGTAGGTAGATATGTATAATTTCCATGCAGTTTTGGTTGGCTTTGCTTTGAAGTGGTGGGAGTCAAGTATACATGCATCTTTCAAAACTAAATGGCAGCATATCATATTGCTATCTTCCTTTTTTTTTCCTTCTTATCTTGTGATCATTATAGACATACATGGAATTGTAAGAGACAAAACAATGAAGCCCTAAATTCCCTGCAGGGCGATGTACAGAAAAAGGATTGGACTTTGGCTCTATGCCTGAGCACTGTCTACTAGTTCTCATTAACTACACAGTCCTTGTATTTGTCAGGCATTCTAACTTATTGGAATGATTTACAATTTGAGGTCTAGCTTGTCTAATAATGGTTGTCTCTTGATGGAAGTTTCAAGAATCCAGTGGTTGTTTAGTTCATGAGGCTGGATGTCTCAGCTTGTCTTCAGTATATGTCAGATTCCCAAAGACGCAGGCTCTGATGCCAATGAAGGAACACCTCAGCAGCAGGGTAGATGAACTTGCCAGTGAGAATGAGGGCATGCAGGCAAAGAGCAAAAGCTTCCTTCTCCCATGTCCTAGAGCGTCATGAGAAGATGTGCCCCAGATTTAGGATGGGCCTTCCCACCTCAAAAGGTCTGGATTTAAGGTGGGTCTTTCTATCTCAAAAGATCCAGATAACTAAAAATCCCTCACTGGTGTGTCCAGCTGCTTGGGTTTTTAGTTAATTCCAGATGTAGTCAAGTTGAGAACCAAGATTAGCCCTGCACAGTAGATCTCTGGAGTACAGCATTCTAGCCAGGAAATTGATACTCATATAACCCATCCAGCCTACCTAGCTGTTTTCACCTGTGTGTGTGTGTGTGTGTGTGTGTGTGTGTGTGTGTGTATGCATGTACTTGTATGTGCACATGTGTGTGTGTGTGGGTGTGCATGCTTGTGTGTGTTGTGTGTGTTTATGTTAAGCTGTTTGAAACATAACTCATTTGGTGAGGGCTTCCACATTTAAAGCAAGGCATCAGTGTGCTGCAGTATCTAGTGGTGAGTTTTGTTGTTGATCAATGCAAAGCTTATAATTATTCTCTAAACTAGAAAATACTCTGTTTCATTTTCAGTTACATATATGAATGAAAATATATTCAAAATGTTGTCTCTTTCATCCAAACTAAGGAATGAAAATAACTCTGTAACCTTAGATTGTACCCAAGAGACAAATATATTATCTTTCTGAAAGAAAGAGCAGCAAAGTTAAACTTAGACCTGCTTCTTAAAATAGTAAGTTCTCCACTGATTGTTTTGTTTTTGTTTTCAAGACAGGGTGTCACTATATAGTTCAAACAGCCTTTGAACTTGGTAACCCTCCCTCCTTGCCTCTTGAATGTTGGGATTCCAGCCTTGTGTTACCAGACCCAGCTTTATAGTTTTAACTTTTAAACTTTTTAAAATTATTTTTCAGTGTGTGTGTGTGTGTGTGTGTGTGTGTGTGTGTGTGTGTGTGTACAGATGCCCATGGAGGCCAGAAGAGGTCATCAGATTCCCTGGAACTGGAGTTACAGGTGGTTGTGAGCCTCTGGCATGGGTGCTAGGAATTGAACTTCAGTCCTCTGCAAGAGCTGGAGTATACTCTCTTGACAACTGAGCCATCCATCCAGTCCCATGTATTTTTAATTGACACAATAATCATACATATTTGTAAGGTATATGTAGTATCTTGATACACATACACAGGCTATCAGACATGGGCCGTTATCCAGCCTCTACAAGTACGCCCACATGTAGAAACTAATGCCATTTGCAAATTCTGCTTTTGATGCCTAGAGGCCCATGTCACAAACTTTTTCTCTTTGCTCTCTTCTGGTAATTTTACAGTTTCTGCTCTCATATTTAAGCCTGAGAAATGTGCTGTTTTCATTCTCCTGCATTTGGACACCCAGTTTTCTCTGCCTATCTCGGAGACTGTTTTCTCTGATGGATGCCTTTGTTTCAAGTCTGTGGCTGTAAATACATTTTTATTCCTGGGTTCTCTATTCTGTTCTCTTGGTGTATGGGTCTATCTTATGCCAGTATTGTGTGGCTTTGCTTCCAGTGGCTTCGTAGTATTTAAAGTCAGGGGCTACTGTCCAGGCTTTGTCCCTTATATCACAATTGTTTTGGCTACTGAGAGTCTCTTGTGGTTTCATACAAATCTTAACAGTGAGTTTTTTGTTTCTTTTCTATTTCTAAGAAGAATGACAGTGGTATTTGTTAGAGGTTATATTCAATCTGTACATTACATTTGGGTAGTATGGCCATTTTAATAATATTAATTCTTTCATGAACATGGAATGCCTTTCTCTTTTTTTTTTTTTTTTTTGTTTGTTTTTTTTTGAGACAGGGTTTCTCTGTGTAGCCCTGGCTGTCCTGGACTCACTTTGTAGACCAGGCTGGCCTCGAACTCGCAAAGATCCGCCTGCCTCTGCCTCCCAAGTGCTGGGATTAAAGGCGTGCGCCACCACTGCCCGGCTTGGAATGCCTTTCTCTGTGTGTGCATGTGTTGTGTGTGTGTTTCCCATCCTCTCTTTAACTTTTATTTCCTTTTTGGTGCTGTTGAATGAAGGTTTCAGGCATGCCACGTAAGCACTGTGCCTCTGAGTTGAGCCCTCAGTGCCCGCCCCCCTTCAGTTTCTTTTTATAAGTATTTTGTCATTTTCGTTGTAGAAATCACATAATTCCTTGGTTAGGTTTGTTCTTAAGTATTTTATGATTTTTGGCCCTTTGGGTTGATATTTATTCCTTATTTCTCTCCCAGCAGTTTCACTATTGATGTAAAATGCCACTGAGTTGATTTTGAATCTCACAACCTTATCGATTTCTTTATCAGTCTAATGGGGTGTTTTGTTTTGTTTGTTTTTGGTGGAGCCTTTAGGTTTTTCTCTACATCTAAAATTATGTCATTTGTGAACAGGGACAATTGACCCATTCTTTCTAGCCCTTTATTCTTTATCTTGCTACCCCAGGTAAGACTTCCTTTATTCTTTATCCTATGGCTCCAGCTAAGACTTCCAATACTAAGTTGAATGCAGACTGTTTACCTGTACTTGACCCAGAGGAAAGAGTTTCAGCCTTCAGTAAGGTGCTGGCTGTGGGTTGTTTGTTTTGCCAGAGGCACATCCCTGCTGTGTACAATTGGGGTGGCAGCAGCTTGATCAGTTGTAATAAATGTTGGCAACATGGGTGAGTGACAGAATCTAGGCTAGAGGGCTTTGTGGGATTTCTCTGGGATGCAGCATTTAAGTGGAGCAGGTTCGCTGACTGCCCTGATGTACTGCTGCTTGGCTTTGGGGTCAGTAGACACATGTAGGTGGTGTGTAGGTGTCAGAGTTGGGAGGGTGTGCGCATTTTATTGTGTGAGAATCACGTTGATTATCATTCCGGGTCCTGCTTCTTCCCTCCGGGTGTCTAGACCGTTACACGCCATTAAACATCAGTCTGGAAAGATGAAGCTGAACCAGATCCGGTGGGTTAGCAGGATCTCAGTCCAGCAGTGAGTGCTGTGGGGGTAGGAGTGGAGAAGACCTCCTCTGAGATAGTTTTCCAGTGTCACAGCTCTTCTTTATTGGGGGGAAATGAAATAGCTCTTCTAGATGGTATTCCGTGAAACATCTTCTATCCAGGATGAACAAGGCCAATATAAACCTTGGGGAGTAGGTGGGAGTTTTCAAGATAACTATACATTGTTGTCTGGGGCTGAGGTGCTGGGAATGCTTCATTTGCATGAAGAGGGATTCCAGGTGCTTGCTGGACATGTCCTTATGGGGAGAGAGTAAGTTGAACCTGAATTTGGCCACTAGTCTATTAGACCTTGTGACAGACTACCTCAGGGGTGGTGGAGGTGGGGGTTGCAAGATTACATGCACGGGGGTGGGGGGCCGTGCAGGCCTGGAACAGAGAGAGAGGGATCCCTACAACTGCCCATCTCAAGATGAGATTTTCAGGGTTTGGACATATCTCAACCTCACTCTTGCTCCAGGCTGGCTGGTTGATGTGCACCACAATGGATAGCCAGGATGATTTCCTATCTCTGTCTGAGCTGTGAAGGTGTCTTTGCCGAACCTTTCAGTGGGGAAGAGGACTGAGAGGGGAGGGCATTGGCAGCCTGCTCAGGGAGGGCTTACTATCTGCTTTCTGGTGTCTAGGTCAGACAAGAAGCCCAAGAAGGCTAGATAATTTCCAGGCGATGGAACACACAGCTACCCTCCCAGGACACATGGTGGTATATCAAGCTTCTCCTGGCAGGCTGTCTAGCTGTTCACAAGGTTCAAAGCTGGGGGAGTAGGACCACCTGTCTGCTCCCCAGGTGTCTCTGTGGGCTGAGCTGCTTATGAGGCATCTCAGTTGCTTCCTGTGGGGAAAGTGTGGGTAGGCAACCACCTGGCTGCTTCCCAGGGGCCCTGTGGACTGAGCCATTCAGAGTGGCAACAGGCTGCTTCCTGTGGTGTGGGAGTGTACCAGGGCCACCTGGCTGGTTTAAAGGCCAACACCAAGTAGTTATTGGAGACAGCTGTCTGGTGGCCTCACAGGACCCTCGCTGGTCAGGGCTCAAGGGTGGCATTTTGCAGCATGAATCTGGGTTTGGGGCATGGTATATGGCCATGGCTCTATCCTGTAGAGCCATGCAGCAGTGTGTAGTGTGCCAGGACTCCAAATGCTGCATGCCTCCCCAGCAGCCAATGTTCTCAGTGTCCGTGTCTTAGGCTGTTTGTTTATTCTCTTGCTTTAGGGATGATCTCTTGGATACATGAAAAAAAGGTGTTATGAGACTCACTCCCTTTATAAAGCAATTGTGTGTCCCTGTTCTGTACCCTCATACATCCCTGCAGATCTCTGGTGTTCTACCTGAAACACGTCAGTGAGAACAGCTGCTGTTTGCTCCTTGTTCTCTTCCTTTTGTTGTAGCTCTCTTCTGACACTACTAGTCAGCCATCTTGCAATCCCATCATCCTTTGTGTGCCTTATTTTGTAAATTTCAAAATACTTATGAGGAAAAACTGTGACTTCAACATCCTTTCTCAGAATTTTCTTTACTGACTCAGAATTCACAAAGATGTCTGCTACTATTTGTGTTGTTTGATGTTTGTATTAGAGGGATTTTCCTATATGTCAAGAATGTTCACAAAATCATATGACTAGAAGTCTTATGATTATCCATTGTCTGTGGCTTATTGGAATCAAACATCCATTTAGCCCAGTACCAGAGTGCCTTCCTATGTCACCTGCTTTAATCTTGTGTGGTTCTAGTATTTAGGCATCTACAGTAGTATAGAAAATGGAAATATTTGTCTGAGCCAGTCACAGAAAGCAGAAGGTGGAATCATAGCTGTGTGAAGAGCGAAGGGTTTGCATAATTAAGGGAGAGAAGATAGCTGGCTGAGGTGAACATTACATTTTTTAAAAATACTTTTCAACAGCAGGGGGAGAGTTATCTATATAAAAGAAGGTTTAACAAAGCAATGCTGGTTGTACTTTTTTTTTTTTTTAATCCTACTTAGAGGACTTGCTTATACTTCATGCTATTCCAAAATCTGTCAGTTTGAAATCTGAGATCATGTCTGTTTGTGTTGTTATAAAGCCTTTTCCAAATTTCAAACAGACAGCTAGGAGCCAGGTTCTGGTTTAGAATTAAGTCAGCAATGAGGTTCAGGCTTGGTTTGCTCCTGGAGATATTTGGAAAGTACTTTCACCTACTTGCTTCTGGTGGAAATTAAAATGAGTAACAATTTAAAAAGAAAGATGAATTTTTTTCATCATTATTAATAAAATATTCAGAGCAATTTCCAATAAAACTCCAGAAATAACTATTGGAGACAATTGGCATTGGCCTCTCAGAGATGAGTGAAGTTAAAGGTAAACTGTCTGAATATACTGAGAGACTTGCTATCTTGGTGTGTCCTACATGCTCTGTGCCCATCTGTCCCCATCTGTCCCCATCCGCACCCCCATTGCTCATGGGCTTTAGGTCAAGCTGTGCAGAGTCATCTCTACGGTTTGAATGGAGAGGGGATGAGCTCTCTGAGCAGCCAACACAGTTCTGTGGGAAAGAGAATGTGATAGACAGGTGTGTGGTCCATGCTGGGCATGGCCCATGGGTTGTTTGATGCATCTGATTAGGAATTGCGCTCCCCATCTCCACAAGACCCCATGTCTGGTGTCCCAGCAAGTGTTAGGGAGCAGAACCGGTTTTTAATTCATCTTGTTTTCCTAGCTCTCTCTGACTGAAAGACTGTTGCTACCCAGCTATGCAAAAGGCCAGACTGTGTGGGATGCTCTCCTGAGCCTGCGGTTCCACAGCCTACAGGTCATGGGCTGGGCAGCAGCTTGGTCACCAGAGCACTGCTGATCCTTGTTGGTTTGGCCACAGTGCTGTGTTCTCTCCAACTTGCGATCAAGACCTGCTCTTGGGGTTTCTTGGTTTCTTCTGGCATATGAGTCACTCTGAGCAGAAAATATGAAGCGCCCATCATTTGCAACTGATCCTCCAAGAGAAACCAGAATACATTGTTTCCTGGGGTTGCACCCTGTTCACATTTCACTAACAAAGCTTTGCCATCTTCCTTTCTTCTGTTAGATATTTGAGCCCCTTGTTGTCACCAGTGAGTCCAGGGCAGCGTGCAGCTCTGAGGAAGCTCACATACCAAAGACTGCAATGCTATCAGGGATGGATAAAGCACAGTGCGGAGACTCCCCTCAGCAGCAGGACACAAGGAGCAGAGAAGGATGGTCTAGTGGCCAGAGCCTCGCTCATGGATGATAATTTTCGAGGAACTGACTTGGGGTGCGGGCTGGCTGGTAGGGGATGCTTTTGTCTTGCTTTCTCTTGATTGCTTCACTATGTAGAAATGCTAAGTCAGACCCGCCCTCGTGTGCTGATGAAGGAAGGAGCCAACAAGCTCCTTTAAGGTCAAAAAAGGAAGGCAGTTGTAAGAAGCAGGGTGGAGGTTGGATTTCACTGCCTTTGCACCATGCAGATTAATCTCTAGGAGGGAAGGAGGCTGGGACAGGCTGGTCTGATACACTTTCTCCTTCCCGACAGTATAGACTTCAAAAAACAAAAACAAAGCTAAAAAAAATTAGTACTCTATTAATGTCAAGGAGAACAAAGCTGGTGAGGAAGGCTAATATGGAGCCGCTATTTTAGAAAAGACTGTGGAAATAGAACAAAATGAGAATGCGCCCGTCCTTAGCCCCGACCCAGCTCTGGGGCCTGGCTGCCAAGCTCACGTCCCTGTACACGGGTTCGGGAAGTCTGGGTGCCCCCAGGAGTGTCCATGAGCTATGTTGCTCCTGGTTTTATAGGGCTGCTAGCCACACAGCTCCACAGAATCTCTCCCATGGGCAAGAAGAGACAACTTGAGGGAAGGAGAGAGACAACTCTCAGTGCTAGGATGACAAATAAAGTATCCTAAAGATTTTTTAAAATGTGTATATGTATGTGTATGTCTGAATGTTAGTTTGTTGCATGTGAGTTCACATGCCCATGGAGGCTAGAGGTGTTGGATTCCCCCTGGAACTGGGGGAATGTGAACTGCTTGACATGGGTGCTGTGAACTGGATACAGGTCCTCTGCAAGGGAGGTGCATGCTCTTAATCACTGAGCCACTTCTGTAACCTCCAAACCAAATATTCTGCCCACTTGCTTACAGGCCTACCTTTGAGCAGCCACAGAACCCCTCAGTCCAACTGATAAGCTTGTTGCTGCTGACTGAAGATGCAGAAATGAGGTGCTGTGGACAAAATGGTTCCTAAATTGTTTCAAGTTGGGCTGGGGATGTTGCTCTGTGGGTAGACTGCTTGCCCAGGAGACCCTGAGTTAGATCCTGGGAACCCCTGTAAATCTGGTGTGGTGATGCCTGAATTCAAGGTCATCTTCAGCTACAAAGCTAGTTTGAAATCAGCCTAGGATATGTGAGATCTTGCCTCAAAAATAAATAGCAAAGTAGTTAAGAGCACTGGCTGTTTTTCCAGAGGATCTGAGTTCAATTCCCAGCAACCACATGGTGGCTCATAACCATCTATAATGAGATCTAGTGCCCTCTTCTGGCCTGCAGGCATACATGTAGGCCAAATACTATATATATAAGAAATAAATATTTAAAAAAAATAAGTAAATAAGTAAATTTTAAGATGAAATTTAGAGAACTGGGTGTGGCTCCTAAGGCCCTGCTGGATAGACCTGAGTATGTACTTCCTCTTCCTTACCAATGGCTCCTTGTGCATTACTCGAATGCAGTAAACTGCAAAATTAAAAAAAAAAAATGGATTTCACTTCCTGCTTCATCTAGGGAACTCTTGTGAGGAAGGGCAGGTGATAGGCGCATGGTGTGTGTTTCAGGGCCATTGAGGCAGAGATAGGACCAGGATGATGGGGTGGGTGAAAGTCCAGTGCTTTATCCATGTTGCTGATGTGTGAATTCTGGGCATGGCTAGTGCTTATGAAACGGACATAGCTCCTGAGTGGGAATCCACTAAAGGTGGTTGCTTCCTCAAGCTTGTCAACTGAGTCAGGCTGTGACACCAGAAAAGCTGTAGCCCTATGAGCCAGGCCACGCCCATCTCTTGTTCAAGCCCACTCCAGTTAGTGTTGCTGAAAGGAGGTTCATGTCTAGTGGTGTGTGGAGTTGGTAACGAAGAGGTCATCTGGACACCTACCTGGGTTGGAAGCAAGGGAGGCATGTTGGGAGCAAGCAGCCCTGGCCAGTGTGGACAGAAGAGAGGGGCCACATGGGAGAGGAGAGGACACACAGAGCATTAGCTTACTCTGGATTCTAGGCTTGCTTTCCAGAGACTCAGCTGGAGACCCATCCACCTACGGAGTCCCCAGCAGTGTATACAGAGGCTGGAGGTGGGCTCATGTGGGTCCCAGAGAGGACTGTCTTTCTATGAGAGGGGGATTTCTGGAGAGGCCCAGGGGGAACTGGAGAAAGGAGGAAGCTGTCTGGAACTCCAAGAGAAGGAGCTGGTGTAGGGGGGGGAACCATAGTGGCAGGCACCTCCTGGAATGAGTGGCACCCCTGTTCCCAGTGTGGCAGCCTTGCTACAGACCACATTATGTGTCATCGAGTCCCAGTTAAGATCTGTTTAGGGCTTGAGATCTAACCTAGATGTTGTTGCCTGGACCACCATCTGATGTATTGAGCCACCTGGACACGTGGACTGTTACCTGCGTTAACACTAGGCGCTAGGACAGTGAGTGGTTCTGGACCTTCCTAATGCTGTGACCCTTTAACCCGACCGTGAAATTATTTTAGTTGCTACTTTATAACTGTAATTCTGCTATTGTTATACATCGTAATTTAAATATTTGTGTTTTCCAGTTGTTTGCTTCAACCGACAGGTTGAGAACCACTGCCCTGGGACAAGGCATTTCCTGTGTCAGGGAGTGTTCCCCACTGTCAGGGCCTCTAAGGCCAGATGGCTAAAGGCATCATCCTATCCTGCTCTGGTTCCAGCTAAGGAATATATATCGGGTGGCAGATGGACGGTGGATGGAAAGACACAGCTATGGAAGGCAGGCGCTCTCCCCTCCCAGAAATCCCACTGGGGACCCAGACTTTACCAAAGATTCTCTCCTGGTGTTGACGAATACTTGCAAGCTGCTCTGGGGCACCCCATCCATCCCTAACCCATTGAGTCCAGTTTGCCAAATTATAGGCTGGTTCTGGGACAGGTTTGCCTGATAGGCATTGCGATGACTATTCTTAGTAGTCAACTTGACTGCATCTAGAGTGAACTAAACACCCCCCCCCAGCTTTGGGCACACCTGTGAGGGATCTTTAGGTAATTGGATCACGTGAGGCTGAAAGACCCACCTTTAATCTATATCACGTGAGGTGGGAAGACCCACCCTAAATCTGGGCCACACCTGCTCGTGACAGCCTATATAAGGCCATGGAGGAAGGCAGGTTTCTCTCTCTTTGCTTGCTTGCCCTTGATAGCTAGTCTGTTCCTTTGCTGGCATTGGAGCCTACTTCTTCAGGATTCCAGCATATACTGAAGACCGTCTGAGACACCCAGCCTCATGGACTGAACAACTACTGGATTCTTGGATTTACTGTTGGGAGACAGCCTGGAAGCCACTCTAATAAATTATCTTTTTATACATATATATTCATTCTATTAGTTCTGTTGCTCTAGAGAATCCAGATTAACACAGGCATTAAGATAAAGCCCTTCCCTAAAGCATGCATTTGTCCTGCATCCATTTACCCTGAGCAGAGAGTTGCAGGAGGCCTGGGACAGGTGGGCGTGAGAAGCCAGATTCCACATGAGGGAGGCAAATGCGGCTGTTTGCATGACCGGTGATGCCCTTGAAGTGGAAGTTCTAAGATGATGCTCCACAGGGCTGTAGAAAGAGAGGGGGGTGGAGAGAGGGGTGGCAAGGGGTCAGCTAGTTGTGGCTCCCATCATCATGGTTACTATGGTTTTTGGGTGTTGGTTAGCATTGGCTCTGAGCCTGTGTATCCATTGCTGGTTTACTCACACAGCTGCCTTTTAACAGGCAGGTCTTTATTTTATTTTATTATCAGTTCAAGACAAGGGAGCAAGTAAGTAAAAGAGCTGAGATTTCAAAGCAGTTTTCTTCTACTTCTTGAGATCTGTAAATGCCATGCTTGGGAGGGCTTTTCATTGCACCTGCAGGTTGTTCTTAAAGCAGGCATCTGCCAGGACAAACTCAAGCGAGTCAGTCTCCTGTCTCAGGCCTCTCTCTTGTCTCAGGCCCCATGTGGACACAAGGTGCCTGCCTCTGCTCAACAGGTGTTTTGGGTTTTGGTTTGTTTTAATTGTTGTTTTTAGACAGGGTTTCGTGTGTCCCAGGCTGTCTTTGTTTTTCTGTTCTTCACGTGTAGCCAAAGATGAACTTCTGATCCTCTTGCCTCCATCTCTCAAATGCTGGGATGACAGGCGTGTGCCACAAGAACCAATTTAGGTATTGGTGGGGATGGAACCCAGGGCATGCCTGGCAGACCACTAACTGAGCTACCCTCCAGCCCCTCAGCAGGTGTTAACAGCCAGGCATTGGAGTTTATTTTGGAAGCCACAGCTGGAGGGCATTTACTAAACAGACCCTGGAGTGGGGTGGAATATTACCTGTTCTGGGAATCCAATCTCATTACTAAATCTAGGGTAAACTGAGGCATATTTGGATTATAGGTACACAGAGAATGGTACAGAGCAAGGGACAACCCAGTGCCTCTGTATGGGATGAGTCCCCATACAGTGCCCCTGAAGATGCATCACCAGCCAGGTATTAGTGTATGGGGGTGTGTGTATGGTTGTGAGACAAGAAAGGGTGAATCAGTGTAGTTGGGCAGCCAGGCTTGCAAAGGAGACAGAATTATCAATGTAGTCATAGTAGTTTTCTAGCTTTGTCTAAATTTATCTTCTGTTGCTATGACTGAATATCGCAGGCTGGGGTGTTTATAAAGACGAAAAGTTTATGTAGCTCCACAGTCCTGGAGGTAGGAAGCTCAAGGACATGGTGTTGGTACCTGGAGAAGAGCAGCCCCCCCTCCCTCCATCTCTCCCTCTCCCTCTCTCCTTCTTGTCATGCATGACAAAGGACATCCCTTGGCGATTCAGAAGAATCTTTCTCAGCTCTTTCTCTTCTTCCAAAGCCACGTGGGAACCCTGCCCTCCTTCATGACCTCAACTAATCCCAGTTATTTCCCAAATGCTCCATTGCTAAATATCATTAACATATGAATATGGGATATGGGGGTAGTTTTCTAGTGCAGGGACACAGGGCATTCACAGGGAATCCATAGTGCGGGGACACAGGACATTCACAGGGAATCCATGACAGCCTTTCGGGGCCATGAGGTTGCAGTGGGAATAAAAGAAGCAAGTCCAGAGGCCTGGAGGAAAGCAGGGGGTGTATACATTGGTGCTCAGCAGTGGCTCTAAGCTGTTGGTACTCTTCCACCAAGGGCACTATGATAGCATAATGCACAACTGTGGACATCAGCTAGCACCGATCTCATAAATGTATTCTGGAGAGAATTTTATTAAGGTGCTATTTTTAGGAGTTACAATGAGAGGTAATTTTTAAATTCTCTATAATTTTTTTGAAACCTATTTTTTGAAAATATACATTTTACAAGCTAGAAAAAGGTGTAGACACTAAACAACTAAGTAGGAAAGCCCAGTGGCATTATAGGAGTTACAGGACCATGGTTGATCCATTGCTTGACTGGTCAACTCCATTTTCGAAGCTGAGCAACAGGCTAGGGCCCTGGGCCTAGGGGTGATAGGGATGTTTCAAATCTCCCTTCATGGACCCTGAGCAGAAGTATAGAGAGTGGAAAGGAACTGAACAGAGCAAAAGGTCACTAGAGCAGGACGCTTGGCATTATGGGCTGGGAGGATGGTGCTTCTCACCTTGTTCAGAAACAGCAGCCTTGCAGGTGATGAAGTTGGAGTGGGCACTAGTCCCACGTGGCTGGTGTTCTGTTAGAAAAGAAATCTAAGGGGGGGGAGAGAGAGAGAGAGAGAGAGAGAGAGAGAGAGAGAGAGAGAGAGAGAGAAGTGTATAGAGCTGATGGTATGAGGAACAAGGGGAATGTCATTATGAGCAAAGAGACTTCTGAGGCCACCAAAATCCTGCCTGGGTGGGGGCTTGCAACAGACTCATCCCAGGACCTCAGATCTTAAACTTCTGGACTCAGCTGGGAGACTGTGACTTTTTGTTGTTAGTCCCCTCCTAGCCCATGGCCCTCTGTAGGGCAGTGAAGAGGAGCTTCCTAAATTGCTTCTTTTCTGGTTACCTCGCCTCTCCTCTGCTGATTGATGTCCCACATCTCCTGGTTTATTTTTCTGGTTGTGCAGGAAGCAAGAGATTATAATACAATGTCTTGTTTTTCTTCTTGGACCCAGCCAAGGAGTCCAGCCCTCTCCTTTAGGAACTCAAAGGGTAGGGATGTGAAGCAGAGCAGCTGTATGGAGGCCATGTAGGGAGGGAGACCCAGCCCTACTCCGGTCCAGCCAGGGATGGCTGCTTGCAGGAAGGCGGTTCTGTGGGGGTAAGGAACTGAGCATCACATTCATCATGCCTCCAGTGTGTTGACCACAGGCATTTTATTCTGTTTGACTTTTTCAAACGCACAGCTCAAGCCCTCAGATCTGCTTCGGCTAACCCCCAAAGCAGCCTGCCTTGACAAAACAGAATGGAGCTACCCTCCAAACCTGGAGAGAGCTCTCACTGATGACAGGGAGGGTACTCTGGGTGAATCAAATGAGGGCACTGCCCTTGGGTGATGCAGAGTCCTGTGCAGGGCTTAATGACAGAGGGAAGCAAGCCTTTTCTCACTTTCTATGTCTTTAAATACAGAAATACTGGGAGATGAAGTCCCCTCACCTATCAACAGGCAGTGTTGCTCTAGAGACTCCTGAATTTTATGTTCTGAATTTCAAGACAGATGACAATGCTACTCCAGCCCAGTTCAACTGTGGTGTTGTTGCTCCCTTCCGAGTCACTGTGATGCTTCTAGAGAAATGATTTTACTCATTGTTGAGCTTACTACAGAAGTACCCCTCCGTGCCTACACCCTCCTGTCAACTTCAGGGAAAGAAGGGTAGACAACTGAGGACCTGCCCCAGAGACTGTATCCTTCTGAAAGGTTAGGGTTAGTTGTTAGATAATAGTTGTTATAGTTATTAATAGGTTTAGTTGTTAGGTAACACGGGTTATAGCCATTCGTAGGGCTAGTAGTTAGGTTAATTGTATATTTATTAGAGGTGCATATAGTTATTAGTAAATATATATTGGATAATTAAGATTCGTCTTCAGGTGGCAGTGAATTCCTGGCGATTCCTGGTGATACAGTCCGTGTATGGTTGGTTAGCTTAGTCTACCAAGTAATACTGCATTCTGTGGTGATAGGAAGCACACTGAAATGTCTATAGTTTCATACTAGGATGCTAATTAACAGAGGAGTGGGGGAGAAAGGATCTTGAATTTTTTTTTTTGTGTGTTCCTGTTTGTGTGTACTTGTGTGTGCATGCTCATGTGGAGTGTCTTTCCTTGGTTACTCTCCACCTTAGTTCATGTTGAGGCACCATCACACTGAACCTGGAGCTTGCTGACTTGACTAGGTGGGCTACCTAGCCAGCCCCGGGATCCTTCCGTCTTCTATCTGGCACACCTCATTACTGGGATTATAGGTCCTTGCTGCCTTCCCCAGGTTTTTATATATGGGTGTTCAGTATTTAACTCACGTCCTCTCATTGCACAACAAACACTTACTGGGATTTTTAAGTTCTTTAAAAAGAATAATATAATTATACTAACCTGTTTATTTTGAATAACAATTCATTTGCTCCTACTTTCCCCTAGCCGTGTGTGTGTGTGTGTGTGTGTGTGTGGTGTGTATATGTGTGTACAATAGTGTGTGCTGGTTTGTATGTGTATACATATGTGTCTCTGTGTATGTGTGTGTCCGTGTATTTCTCATAAGAATCTCTGACCCTTGGTAAAAGATATGACTTTACATTGTAAGGAGGGAAATTTACAATGTAAAGTTTACAATCACCTCCACTACAATTCGGGAATGAATTTGCATACTGAGGCTTGAACAATTTGCCTTAGCTGTTGCTATGGTTTAGAAAGAAATAGATTGTCCTGTGCTCATTTGTTTTGGGCAGGGTTAGGCTGCACTGATGGCTTGGGTTACAGTTTTCAGTTTAGGCATAGAGTTTGAGTTTGGTGTCTTGGATGTGGTCTCAGGAGGTTGATGTTACCAGAAAAGAAACCTTAGGGTTTCTACTTATATTTCTTTTGTCATATTAGTCTTCTGAGTAGGAGTAAATAGTTTAATATATTCTATAAATTATGTAAAGTACATTTTATTTTTTATAAAATTTGCATATGCTAGTGATACATATTTAATTTTTTTAAAGAATAAAAATTTTTGAAGAGCATTGTGGTTAGCCTGTAGCATTTTGTATTCCATATCAGAGATGGAAATTAAATGACTTAATATGAAGTTAAGTAGAGTAGGTGTAGAGTTCTCATCAGGCCCTGATCCTTCATCACAAAACACATTTCCTGGTTTCCTCCAGTTCACTTTGTCTTTGTCCTGTGGGAATAGGAGGCTTTCCACTCTGGACTGATGCCAGGTTTCCAGGAAGGAGAAGGTTATTGGTGAAAAGAATTCCTCACATCTCTCATATCCTAGGAATATGTGTCGTCCTACTAACTTAACATGCTCACCGCACAACTTCTTATCCCCAGATAGTGTTCATGGTGTGGAACAGGCATGCCCGGTGTCGACGTTCCCTTTGGAGGCTGCGTGCAGCTGTTTAGGGGGAGACCAGCCCAGGCTCCCCTGGAGAAGGGGTTCTTAGTATGGAGTTAAGGGAGCCCTGTTCTAACCGCCTTATGACTCAGTCTCTTTACCTGGGACTTTGGTTTTGTTTTGTTTTTATTTTTCATTGTGAAACAGGAAAACACATTTCAACATGCTCCAAAAACAAAAAGGAAGATGAAGGTGGTCTCACAGGTATTTCCCACCCCATCAGCCAAGCCTACTATCTGTCAGATGGCATGGAGTGCACATGCTCTTCAGGGAGCCCTGACAACCAGGAGTATGTGCAGAGGAAGGTTTTGGGTGGTGTTGGGGTGTCGGGGTGTGGGATGGTGGAGGAATATGGGAGGAGGCAGATGTGGGGGAGCTGGAGCTCCAGGTAGATGGCCTGGGAGTTGCCAGAACTGTGTTCCTGGGTTGAAAGACATTCTATAGGAGAAGTACTCCCTGGCAGCATTCCCCTCACCCCAGAAGGCACTAGAGGAAGGCTCCCCAAAAGATGAATTCAGACGTTTCATGGTAGAGCCCTCACAGGATGATGCAAAGACCTACAAACTCTGGGTGTTCAGTTCCCTCTTCCATGCATTCTGTGTAGCCTAGTATGAACGTGAAGGGTTTCTTCAACATGGACGCTCCCCTGCCATCAAGCTATAGAAATCAGCCTAAGCATGCTTATGGGATGAAGTTAAAGCTTTAGCAAGTAACAAAAGAGTCAGACTGTAGTTCAGATGTGTAGAGAGAAAAGAAGTTAGGGTAGGAGAGACCAAGGGAACAAGATGCTTTGTTTGTGCTAGAGCGGATGCACAGAGGGATGGACATAGCGGATTGCGCTAACAAGGTTAAAACTTTGGGCAGGTACAATTGTGTTTTGAACTGACCAGAAGTTCTGCAAACACCGTGAGAAAGAAGCCCTGTGGCCGTGGCCACTAAACCAGTGCTGCCCTTAGCTCTAGGGGGCTGGTCAAGGTGGAGGAAATGGGGATATTTCAGTCCAACATACTTTTTTCCCCATTTGTGTCATGTTTGCCCCAGAGGGACTTTGGGTTAGTTCATCCTACTCATCTGGCTCTCGCATATAGAATCTTATTTTCTATAAGTGGGCAATACCCACTCAAACCAGAAAAGCTTGGTCACCTTATTTTTGTTTAAAGTGCAGATCCCTAGACTTGAACCAATGTCCACAATTGGACCAAGCTCATGCTCACACTCTGGCCTTGGTGTGGTGGGTGATCTTAAGACAAAGGCAACTGATGCTCTGGAATATAGGCTCTCTCGTGTTAACCTTTATTATGAGATTCTCCACTGTCCCTTTATCATGAGAATCTCCTATTCCCTTTATCATAAGTTTCTGTTGCTGCTCATTTTCTAAAAAGTGGTTTGGGAAGAATTCTCAAGTGATGCTTTGGGTGTGAATGCTCAGAGTAAACACCATGGCCAATCACACTGTGCTTTATAAATGCGACCTGCATGTGTGTTGCATCAGCCAGCAGCTATGACTGGCAGAAGGAAAAGCCATACAAATTCAACAATAAATTAATAGAAATGAGGTTTCTGTTTCTAGCTTAGCATGGCCAGGTGATATATTTGAAGGTCATTGTACTGTGCTCACACCATCCTGCAGGCTGCTGTGTGGGCCTGTGAAGGTGGAAAACCACTTTCAGGTAATTTGTGTGAGAATGATGTATGTATCACACTGAGGATTCTTTTCTTGGAATGAGAGGAAGGTTTGGCACATTCAGAGAAGTAAGCAGTGTCTTCGACCAAAGACAGTTCCTTCCACAGTGTGGAACATGGTCTTCCACAGGTGTATAACGAGGTCGTCTGGTTACTATCTGACTAAAGGACCTGCTTCCTTATCTTCTGAGGTCTCTCTCTGACATGTTAAACCACTGCCTCTGAGACCATTCAAGCCTATCTAGTTCCTCCCACTCAAACTACTGGTGGATGAGGCGTTTCCCTGCTCATTCCTGCTTGCTTCTAATGATGCTCATCTGCAACTGAAAACTTCGTACTCCACGGCAGTGGAGTATGGGTTATGGCAGTAGATATGTTAGGGCTGAGATCCAGAGTCTGCAGCAATTGCTATTCTGGCCCTGCAGAGGGTCTCCTTTCCTGTGTGGTCGAGTGAATGAACAAAAGCTACCTCCTACTCCAGTGGCCTGGTGAGCCCCTACACTGCACTGAGCACCCCTATGTTGCACGGACTACTAGCCTTAACCCTGAAGGTGCACCTTTACTTAGCCTTTGGGATATGGGAAGACCAGGATTATTTTATTGCATTCCATAATTTGCAAGTGATCATGAATTAATGAATTCAAAGCTGGGTAGTTAGGACTCCTCCAGCTGGAGCCGTGAAACCAAGTATAAGGCAGGAAGAACACACACAGTTGCATTGATAATGCCACCATTATTAGAGACGTGAGTACTAGGACTCCCCACAGAAAGAAATGTGACTAGGGATGGCACTGTGGCTCAGTTGACAGAATACTTGGCTCACATGCCCCAAACCCTGGATTTGATCCCTGATACCACATAGACCACCTGTGGTAGCCCACAACTCTACTCTCTGCGCTAGGGAGGTAGAGTCGGGAAGATGGCAAGCTCAGGGTCATCCCCAGCTGCATTGGAAGTTTGAGGCTAGCCTAGGCTACCTAAGACCCAGCCTTAAGATGAAAAAACAAAACAAAACAAAACAAACAAACAAACAAAAAAACAGGTGACAGGTTAGATAAGACAGAGAAGGCTTCAAGAGGGCCATGTCCTTGGTCAGCCTTGAGAAAGGAAGGGAAGGTATGTCGTCCAGATGTTGATGGTCTGGACCTGAAAACCATCTAGCTCCACCCAAAGTCAGGGACTCACTGACTCACAAGACCTCACTACAGGCCAAGAGGTGGACTATAGCATTCCCTGACCACAGGGGCCAGGCACTGGCAGGTGCCACATACTATGTGACCGCTTGGCAGTGCTCTAGATTCTGTCCTCTAAGGATGGTGTCTCTTCCAGAGGCCTGGCTGCCAGCAGCTGGCTGCTCTTTGTATCTTCTTTTCTGCTACCAACAAGGCCCCCAGCTCATGTACCTAGCCTGGTCTGCGTAGCATCCCGGAGTCCACGTCCAGCACTGTGCTATAGGCCAGCTGATGAAATGTCAGGGATTTTCAGAGTCATTTATCAGGCAGACACTCCAGATGTGTGATAAGTTATCTCACAAAACCAAGTCGGATGTTCATGGCCCATAGCTACCCGGGTAGTTGACTGCATTGTACTATCATCTGCAGGCCAGAGCGGGCCATCTTTTTGCAGCTTCCCATTCAGTGACCTCCTTTTGCTAACTGGCCATCTACCATGGTGGACAATGTGGAAACTGACAAAGCTATTTTGATGGAGAATGTTGATTGTCAACTTGACAGGATCTAGAACGGTCTGGGAGACAAACCCTTAAGCCTGTGTGTAAGGGAGATTCTACATTGGGTCCAATGAGATGAGAAGACTCACCCTGACTGAAGGTAGCACCTTCCGATGGGCTATGGTGCTAGACTGAGAAGAAAGGAAAAAGCACACTTAATACCAGGGTGTCACTGCGGATCCAATGCCTCTGCAGGACAATGCCCAATTCAACTCTGAGCAGAAATAAACTCTTCCTTTTAGGGGCTGGAGAGATGGCTCAGTGGTTAAAAGTGCCAGCTATTCTTCCAAAGGGCCCGGGTTCAATTCTTACCACCCACATGGCAGCTCGCAGCTGTCTGTAACTCCAATTCTAGAAGATCTGACGCCCTCACACAGACACACATGCAGGCAAAACACCAAT
This sequence comes from Lophiomys imhausi, assembly GCA_907164525.1. NCBI lineage: Eukaryota > Metazoa > Chordata > Mammalia > Rodentia > Muridae > Lophiomys > Lophiomys imhausi. The sequence goes on from CAJQZJ010000202.1 coordinate 635,500, forward strand.
GCATGAAGAGTAAATACATTTTAAAAAGAGTTAAGTTGCTTTTGTCAGATACTTATCACATGATGAGAAAAGCAACTAATACAGTCATAAATCAGGCACCGTTCTCCTTTGCCCGAGTCTCCCCAGCCAGCAGTTGACTGTTTCCCAGTACAGTGATGTGTACCAGCCCTTCAGTAATCTGGGCATGTGGTTCTCTTACAGAAAGCAAAGGATATCAAAGTGGCCTGAAACCCCAGCCAATCACAGAGCATAGCTGAGGCGAGAGAGGGGACACACAGGTGTCTTTGCAGGTCTCAGTAGAACATGGTACTCTGTACAAGAAGTATGTTGGGAGCAGAGGAACCCAAGATGATACAGAGACCTTGCCCTTCACCCACCTGAGGTCCAGTGGGAGACAGTCTCCCGGCCCCGAGGGGCAGTGAGCACCACTCCAGCATTTGAGAAGTGTGGCAGAGCTGACCACAGAGGTTTTACCTCTGTGCATCTGCCAGAACAGGTGTGAAGAAGGCTGGGACATCTTAATATCATCCCAGGGCTATGTGTCAGGTGTTTGAATAAGTCACTGTGCTTTCTGGGTAATTCCTTCCCTGGGGTGCTTATGATGTCTCTGAACACGTGACTATTCTGTGCAACTTCTACCTGGACTGCCAGCCCCCCCTTAAACAGAAGGCGAACACTACATACTCCTGTCTCCAACTAGAACAGACCATGCTCAAAGGGATAAACCACCAGGACACACCCACACCTTTGTACTGGGTTACCATAAGCAGAGCTGGACCTCAGGGTGAAGGAAAAGGCATTTACAACATGGCGATTGACTTTGAACGGTCCTGCACTGAATCTTCACCTGATGTCCAGGCATGCTCAAACAATGGAATGGCTTGCAATCCTTAAAGTAGACAGTTAGCACCCACTGTCGACATATACCAGCATCGTGTTTAACTGCTGGACCCAGAGATGATTGGAGCTGTTCCTGTCTTGTGGCCACAATTCCCAGCCTCAGCATTAGGCTTCAGCTTACAAGCAGGAGGGCCACCTTCTCGTCTTTCTATGTCCCACACCTGATCTTAGCCTATATCTCCTGACACCGTTCCTCATTTTTCTCTGCTGTCTAAGATGTCTCATGGCAGAGGCAGACAAGAATGAGGAGATGCCTTAAAAGAAACAGGCAAAGGGCAGGCAAGTCTGAAGAACAAGCACAACATGGGAACGGTGGTAACAGGAGAGAAGGAAGGGGTGAAGCAAAGCCTCCTGTAGGAAGAAAGACTGTACCAGGTAGGCAGAGTGGGACCAGACATGCTGCATATGTATCTTGGAGCTTACACACCTGAAACACCAGGATCAAGAGGATAGGGTTGGTAGTGTGTGCGCACTGCTCCTTACACTGAGGAAATGCAGGGTAGGAATTAGAGAAGGCAGGCCTGCAGCTGTCTACCCTCCTGAACCCAGGAGTGTAGCTTGTTGCTAAGATCCTAGGGATGCTGCCTCAAGAGCATCAGCCCCTTGCGCCAGTCATCTGTTCGTTAATTCTCACCCAGCACACAACCCCACAGCGAACTGAGAACTCTGAAAAAGAGACATCACCAACTTGTATTTGTGTCTAAACATGTCACAACCTTCTTTGTTAGGCTCTGAAGGAGCTTCCTTGTCAAGTCAGGAGGGAGGGAGCCCTTGGCAGCCTCTGGAGTTTGGCTCTTGATGAATGGCAATTTTTATTTGTTTTCTTTAATCCCTGTCAACTGGCCGGAGGAGCACTAGAAAGAGGCGAGCATGTCTGAGCCCGGACAGCTTCCAGTCCCTGGGCAGAGAACAACGAGTGGCCCTTCAAAGGGAAGAATGCAGAAGAACATTGCTTGTGAACACGGACTCATGAGATCTGTTCCCTCAGTATGGCTCGATAGGCACTGCTTGGGTAGGCATCTCTACCTAGAAAGGAGAAATGGTGATAGCCTGGGGGCTCTGCTGGGACTTTTGAATCTGAGCTACCAACTTGAGTCATGGGTTTTGTTTTATTTTAATTTTTGGAACTAGATTTTTTTTTTTTTTTTTTTTTTTTTTTGCTTATTCCAAGGACGGTTTGGTTTCTTTTTTTTTTTTTTTCTTTTTTTTTTTTGGTTTTTCAAGACAGGGTTTCTTTGTGTAGCCCTGGCTGTCCTGGACTCACTTTGTAGACCAGGATGGCCTCGAACTCACAAAGATCCGCCTGCCTCTGCCTCTCAAGTGCTGGGATTAAAGGCGTGCGCCACCACCGCCCAGCTTGGAACTAGATTTTTGATACATAGTCTTACAATTAATGATGGTCCTCCACATGCCATCCTATCTCAGTCCCTTTCCCAACTGCTGGGATTAAAGGTGCCACCCCCTCAGGTTTGGTCAGGAGAGACCATTGTGTCTGGTAGCTCAAGCAAGTAGGCCCCTAGCTATCAAAGGATCTCAGTATTCCAGGATGTACAGACTGGAATGTCAGCAAATTTAAAACACACAGCCTTTGCTTATCATAGGAGAGGGAAAGACAGACCCAGGCAGCGCTCACACTGAGCAAGCAGACTGTTAGGTGTGATGGTAGAGCAAGATCACAACAAACCACTGTTGTTCTACACTCACTGGTGTGACCATGAGCTGAGTAAGCCAGTTCAGGAGTGAAGGAAGCAGAGATCAAATGGGCTGAGAGCTCAGCTTAAATTGCCCACTGGGGTTTGGCAAACTTTGTAACCCACGGAAGGGCAGAAGCCATTTGCAAACTAATCAGCAGCAGAAACTTGGCAAGCAGTTGTATGTGGGAGTGGGGGGTCATCAGTTAAATAGAATTAATTAGTGTCTCTTGCCAAATTGGGAAGAGCCATTGTTTAGTTAGTGTTAGAATTGTACTCCCGGCATGTAGAAGTGAGAAGTGGCTTGCTAGTCCCTTTGGAGGATTTAAAACAGTATTAAGCATCACAGGAGCAGACAGGAAACGTAGTGTATACATATGTAGACTTGTCCGTGGTTGGACTCTGGGGGCCCGTTGCCTTTATTTCAGGCTTATCCAAGTACTGCTGCAGGTCAGATGTGGAGGCCACCGTGTGCTCAGCTCCTTTTCAGGCACTGACATGTGCACGTGTGCCGGTGTGTGCGTGTTTCGGACATCTGAGTTTGAGGCAGCACGTTCCTGCTGTTCTGATAATGAACTGAGTCTTCCATATCCTCCGAGGCTTCTCTAGGTGGACATGTTGCAGGTGGGCAGCTCCCAAGTGATGCCTTAGAGAGGCATGAGAGGCCAAGGAAGAGACTTCTGAATTCAGCTGACTGCAGGTAGATGTAACTGATGGCCTGAAGGGCCCAGGAGCAGACCAGCCAGGCTGAGTCTGGTTCCTACTTCCGAAGAACCGCACAGGAGTTGGGGCTCAGTTAACTAGATGAGTCTCCGTCAGTTCTTGGCTTATAAAGGTTTCTGCTTCCTGCCTGATTGTGGGTCTCTTACCCACCATCTGTATGTGCATCTTGATTTACTTCATTCATTCATTCAGCAAACATTTGTTCGAGATCTGCTCAAACCACACCCTGTTCTTGGAGGAGGACAGACAAATGAGGGATATACTTTGGGCTTATATCCCTGTTGGGAGAACTCCAAGATGTGGCCTCTGGCCTTCCTGTGGCTCAGTGGTTCTCAACCCTCCTAATGCTGCAACCCTTTAATACAGTTCCTCATGAGGTGGTGACCCCAACCATAAATTATTTCTGTTGCTACTTCATGAGTATAATGTTGCTACTGTTATGAATCAAAATGTAAATATCTAATATGCAGGATATCTGATATGTGATCCCAAAGGAGTTGTGAATCACAGGTTGAGAGCTGCTGCCCTGTAGGCTGAGGGACTTCTAGCTCATTAGACTCAGATAAGGAGTTTCCCTAATGTAAGTGGCCAAAAGAAACTCGGCTGAGCCCCCTGGCTGTAGCCTGTCCTGTCTTGATTTTACTCTTTTTAGCCCTGAGCTTTCAATCTCAGTTCTGCAGGTTGCAAATGTGTCCCCCCCCCCCGCCACACATATCATTGTCCGTTTCCCCTCCTAACCCCCCGCCCCGTGGGTCCCAGCATGGTGCACATGCAGATTAATATGAGAGGAAACTAAGAGCCTCCCCACTTTGTTAGAACCATGAACATATTTGTAGTTGCATTGGTGAATCCTTTCCCTTGGGCTGGGATCTTTTGTCTTTAATGGTACCTAAACCCTTTTCTCTAGGCCCATGGTCCACATTGCATCACAAGCTGTCAGAGAAAATTACATAATCCCAACAGAGGAGGAAGCAGACCTTATGGGTAGTCTTTGGGCTTCTATTCCTCTTTTTTTTTTTTTTCTCTCTTTCTATTTAGGGCCAATATAACTCAAGAGTGCTGGGATTACAAGTGTGAGTGCCCAGGCCTGGCCAAATTTCTGAGCTTCTGTTTGCTTAGCTCTCGATCACAGGGTTCCGGCAGGAGGGAGCTCCTCCATATGGGCTGAGTTACAGCTTCATAAAGAATGTGTCTCATCCAAGGACCAGGGTCCCATCTCTCTCTTATGCTGGGCGGAAGGCCTGCTTTCCCTATTTGGGTGACATTTCCATTTTCTGCTGGTAGTGAGTCATTTTCCCTCATTCACAGGAGGTCATGTGATGGTCTGGGGATTCCCTCAAGGGTGGACCCATCCTGTACTCAGATTCCCCATCGGAGGGGCTGGCAGCATCACCCCCTCCTACGTGAACAGTCCCTTCCTGTTGGCTGGTCACACATGTCATCCCGTGGTTACAAATTATGAATGAATGAAACACAAATTACATTTTACTGTGCTTTGTGTAAATATTTGGAAAAGTATTATTTACTTGGCTTCCTTTTGAATACATTTACTTTACATTTCGTTTTCTTAATTTTATTTTTCTGCATTGAAGATAAAGAGCATTTGTGTCTGGACTGACAATTAGGCCCTGAAAAATCTAAGTGCTGAGTGACACAGGGTTTTTGGTTTTTAAGGAACTCATCGCAAACATTTTTCATGTGTTGTTTTAAGTGAATTCACACTGGACCTAGGGAGATGGGGTAGTCATGTAACTGATTGTATTTTGTCTCAAGTTCAAGCCTTCAGAGTTTGATCAAGTGTAGTGAGTGTGTGTAGCCCACCATTCCTTAATGTCCTATTTAACAAGAAATGACTAATGCTAAAGGAACAGGTTTATCTTGGTGCCTAGGCTGGTAGTATTATTGTGATTTTCAACTTTTTATTGGATTTTTTTATTCTATTGAGAGAGAGCACACACATGCATGTGTGTGCATATGTGTGTGTGTATACTCATATTGGACTCATGTATGTACTCATATGTACACAAGAAGTTAGAGGGCAACTTGGAGTCATTTCTGTTTCCTTCTGCCTTGTGGGTGCTAAGGCTGGAGCTCATGTTGCAAGCTCCTTCATCTGCTGGGCCATCTTGATGGCCTGTCATTTTCTTCCAACTCTTACAACAGCCTCTTCCCTTTAATCCGTTTCTTGAAATTCATTTCCCATCGATCTGATGTCGGTAGGGTATTCTATGCTGTCTTTTTTTCCCCTCATCTTTCCCCCTAACAGTCCCGTTGCTTCCTAAAGCTGTGTTTTCCTTTTTGTCAGTGCTTTTACAGAAAATCCATTCAGTACGGCCAGAGGCTGGGCCAGCGCTCTACTCAGCTGCGTCCCGTTAGTAGCATCACAACTGTGTGTCTGTCCTTCTGCTCTTCCAGTAGCTGAGCTCTTCTGAGAAGAGGCACACGCTCCATTTGGTATTGTGCCTGGAGATGGGCTTGATGTTGGCTGTGTACTCTGGGAGGAGCCATTCTTCCTGGGTGTGATGGTTAGCATTGGCTGTCAACTTGACAGCAGGCACCTGGGAGGGATTGCCCAGATGACGTTAGCTTCCGGGAATGCCTTTGTGGGATTGGCTTGGTCGACTAAGATGAGAAGACCCGCCCACCCCACATGTGGCTAGGCTTCTGGACTGAATAAAAAGGGAAACTCAAGCTGAGCATAAAAGGCCACCTCTCTTAGCTTCCTGGCTACAGAGGCAATGATTCTGGTGCCACCATCACGGACGATAGCCTAGCACTGTGAGCCAAAAGAAATCCTTCCTTGCTTGAGTTGTTTTTGCTGGGTCGTGTGTCGCAAAGATGATGCAAGCAGAGGTTGCCTTGGCTCCGTGGGATGCTGGCTGTGCTGCGGTATTACTCAGGTCTGATGCAGGGATAGAATGTCCTAAGCTCCGTGCCAGCAGAGGCACTCTGGTGGCGTTCTCACTTTGGGAGACTTTGCCGACTTCTCTGTCAAGCTTGGTACAGGGCCCAAGCTCAGCAGGACACACATCCCAGTGCATGTCATGGGGTGACCAGGAGGGACCCTCGTGGAGGCACAAAGGTACAAGGCATGAGCTTGGAATCAGTTTTCCCCACTGGGTTCTGAGTCTTGTGATTCTGGCCAAACTAGCATTGCTTTGCCTCTCAGGCTTCCCTCAGGGAGTGGCACAGAGGGGCAGTCTACTTCCTCTGCTCTGTCACTTGAAGCCCAGTTCGCATGTAGTTTGAAGGCTGTTTAACTAGTGGTGCCAGCAAGTTGTTTCTACCAGGCTTGTTTTCAATGCAATCCACCTTGCTAACTTGATCGCAATTCTGCTTGCTTTCTGTTTTTTAAACCACAACTGGAATTACTCTAACTGATGTACAAATAATTCCAAAGCAATCCATGGGTCAAAGGGATCAAACCTGTCCAAGCTTTGATTTTCCCAACACTTGTTGCCTCAGCTACTTTTATTCTTGCTGCAAGAAAGTGCCTAACAAATGTGACTTAAGGAGGGACAGGTTTATGTTGGCTCTCAGTTCAAGGGTGCAGAGCATGGTGGTGGAGGGGTCATGGCAGCAGGAGATGGAGGAGGCAGCTTGTCACATGGCATCCACAGTCAGGAGTGATGAATGCTGGTGCTCGGCTCAATTCCTCTTTGCTGTTTAGTTGAGGAGTGCAGCCCGTGCAATGGTGAAGTCCACAGTTAGGCTGTGTCTCTCCTCCCCAGTTAACCTGCCCAAGATGCACACCCAGAGGCTTATCTCCAAGGCAATTCTAGATCCTGTCAGGCTGGTCATCAATAACATCGTGCATGTTTAGGGTGGGAGAGGAGCACTTCCTGCCCTATTACCTGCTCGTTGGCACTGGGGCATTTACGTTCTGTACTGCTTCTGATGACAGACAACTGAAGGTCAGTCTTGATTGACACTTTGTTTTTTCTTTTAAGATTTAATTAGCATTTGTAAAATTTCAGGGAGTTAAGCATAACCATGAGATAATGGGATAATGAGAAAGAGCCCTTTTTAGATAATTGTCTTCAGCTGAAAGGCAGCTGTCAGACTCGCATGGGGGGGTTAAGTAGGAACTGAATTATTTATTTACCTTCAAAGCAGGAACTAGGTACACAGTAAGTGGTATGAATGGTAGTAACTGGAATATCATCAAACCCAACAAAACAACAAGTCACTGAGCAAATCAAGAAGCATTTTGAAAGCTCACTGATGAAGAATTTTTATCCAGACCAACTCTAGGACCATCTCTCCAAATCTCAGACATGTACCCTATACTTAAACAGAAAGATAAGCCAAAGGGATGAATGGACACATGGTCTCCTATGTATTTAATAGCCTGAAGATTTAATATACTCCATTTGTCGGAATGTAAGTTAAGATTTTGTGTTTAGACTTGAGAAGGTCAAGTCCACTCAAGAGGCCGCTAGTGTAACAACCTAGAATCAGCATTAATCCTAAGTGTCTTTGGCTGGAGGTCACAGCCACTTTTATAATCACTGTGACTATTTGTTTATGTTAATGTTATGCAAACACTTCTGTTGCAGAAGAGCCTCTCTTAAATGTTTTCCTTGTGAATTTAGAAGCTCTAAAGAGGGTCAGGGTGAATTAAAACAGCTCTTCAAAGGGTGAGGAAATGGGCGATACCAGTGGTCAGTAGTTAACTCCACTACTGGGCTTCAAACTAGTAGACCTTAAGAGCTCTAGCCAAAGAGAACTTACCCAGCCAAATCCCACCAACTCTGATGTATTCATTATTCATTCAATAAACATGTTGAATATATATCACATGTAAAGTCTTGTACTATTCATTGGCTTTGATACATCGAGTAAAGTATAACAGAATGTCTTAAAATTCATTATCTAATAGTCTAAATGTGTGTTGGGGATGAGGCAGGCAAGTGCATGAATAGACAGTGGAGATGTGTTCCAGTTACTAACTGCTGTGTAACAAATTATCCCTGCACCCGAGAGACTGAAAGCAAGCATTCTTTGGGCCTTTGGATTCTATGAGCCTGGAATCAGAGCAGGGGCCCCACGACACAGCTGGAGTCTGCTCCACTCCAAGATGCCTGGTTTTCACTGGAGGGTCCTATAGCCGGGGAGCAGGAATCAAGGGAGATGTCTTTATTCATATGCCTGGCAGCTGATGTCAGCAGGCTGTTGGGGCCTCACCTGGAGTCTTAAAAGGGCGATTTCTCCATGAAGCGTCAAGTTGGTGGACTTCTTAATTGTGGTTATCTGAGGCTCTGAAAGTGGATGTCTGAGCTAAAGGACAAAGGACTGGTACCTATTCTGAAAGTAGATCATTAGGGATCAGGGGGATGGCTCATCAGGGTGTCTAAGTGGCATGAATGATGCTGAGTCCCAAGGGAGAGTCATTAAAGCTCCCTCCCTCACTTATGTGTATGATTGCCTGCATGTATGTATGTGTACCATGTGTGGATATTTCCCACAGAGGGCAGGACAGGACATTAGATCCCCTAGAACTGGAGTTACAGACATTTTGAGCCACCAATGTGCATGCTGGAAGTGAACCTGGGTCCTCTGGAAGAGCAACAAGTGCTCTTAACCACTGAACCATCTTTCCAGCCCCTTTCTCTTTCATTCTTGAGGAAGCCTATTGCCAAGACCTTTACATCCAAGCAGCCTTCAGAGGGACCTTGAGAGGAAGGGGGTATTAAGATCTGTAGCTATTTTTTGGCCATTGCTTGTTAGCCTCAGGCAACCTTAGCTGATATCTTTGACCACCTTCTCTCAGGAGACCCCGTGCCAGAACTGCGTGGAGCAGTATGTCCATGTAAAGTGTGCACACAAGAGCACTGGAACAAATAGGAAAAGAATTAGGGGGAACAATAGCCAAAGGCTAGATCATTGTCCATTCAATGGGACCACCTCCTGACCAGGGTGGTCAGAGTGATCGTTAAAATGATGAGACCTCATTCTGGCCTTAGGTTGGTACACAGTGGTTCCCCACCCTACTTATGTCTTTAAGTCAGCCTGGGCATTACAGTGGATCTGCTTTAAAAAATGTGGAGTGAGCTGGGGAGGTGGCCTAGTTGGTCAACTGCTTGGACCTAAAGTTTGATTCCTAGAACCCACATGAAGATGCTGGGTGTTGGCACATGATTGAAACAATCCTAGGGAGGTAGAGACAGGTGGATCCCCCGGGCTTGTTGGGCAGATAGCATAACTTTCTCAGTTAACCCCAGGTTGCAGGAAGAGACCCTGCCTCAAATAGCAAGTGGGACAGTGAGTGCCCTGAGGGATGACAACTGTGGATGGCCTCTGACCACTATATGCATGTGTACACACATGTACCACATACACAGGTACCTGCATTGTACATCTGTATACACACACACACACACACACACACACACACACACACATACACAATGCAGAGTCTCAGGCCATTGCCCCTGACTAGGCTCTGGTCAAGCATGACCCATGTTTACAAATCATGCTCTGGTTTGAAAAGCCCCCATCTGAGGGCAGAGTTCGGGTACCTCCCAGGAAGCTCCTGCTAGGGGAATTGAGATGACAGCTTTGAAGCTAGAGATGACTAATAAAAGAGGCAGAAAACCCAACATTTCTCCTGGTTTTTATAAATGACTTTCTTCTGCATTCTATTTTTAACCTGAAGTGCTCTTTGAATAAAAATAAGACTTTTTTTAAAAAGTCAGTTGGCCCTTGTAATTTCCTTTTCTTCAGATACTTTAACATTTCCCTGGGGACTATACCACTCATTAATCCAGTCCCAGGGAAAATTATCATTTGTCATTGATGACTTCTTAACCTTCGCCTTATCTGATTAGGTGGAGAATTAAGTCCATTGGACAAGCTTCAGTCCCCACCCACTACCCAACACATTTTCTCTGGAAAGTACGGGAGCCATCAATACTGCAGGGGAGCCAGAGCTGATTAATGGGGACGAGATTTCCTTCTCTAGCTGCTAGTTGGGTGGCCGGAAGCTTGGAGCTTCTGTGACAGCCCATAGAGAAATCTCTCTGCTCAAACTGAGCTCACCCCTGCTGGCTGTGTATTCGCCAGCATCGTGGGCACAAGTGTGTTGTTCTAATGCCTTTGGTAACCTGTACTGTGGAGGGGACCAGCCGCTCTGTGCTTGTCAGTTTGGACAATCAGAAAGTATAGGATCTGGGCTTGTAGTACAGAGAGGTGAAGCACTTGCCTAGCATGCACAAAGCCGTGGGTTTGAGTCCTTAGCACCAAAAAGGCCAGAAAAAAAGATTAACCTTCTGAGAAGCTAGTGCTGCCTCATGGCCATGTGCCAAATGGAGCAGATTGTTTCAGGAACACCTAGATATTCACTGGATCAAAACACGGAGTCTGTACTTGGCTCCTTACCTGGAACAAGTGAAAGGCCTCTACCTGTGGTCCACGCCTGCCACATGCTTGGCTCCTCCTGGGTCTGGGCCAGATCGGCTAGACACTGGGCCAAATTTCTCACCGACAATTAGGGTCTTACCACAGAGAGCTGGAGATAAAATGGTATGTTATTTAAGATAAAACTCATAAGTCTAGACAGCCTGTGCCATTCTTTGGCTTGTAAATCTTTTCTGTAGGGTTGTTTGGCACACAGAGTTTAACTTAAAATATTAATAACACTCATTGAATGCCTTCAGTGCAAGTGGTAAATATGTCAGCATCATCTCTCTCTCTGTTCCTCAAAAGGCTTCCTATTGAAGGAACACTCGGCTTCGTCTGCCTGCCTGGGTCCTTACTGAAGGGCTGGAGTGGACTAAAGTTTTCCTGTTTTCCTTCTGCCCTTCCTTCTCTCCTTCCATCTCCATCTTACATGCCTTCATCCTCACTCTAAGTTTGCTTTTCTAGAAATACCCCTGAGCATCTTTTTCTGTCCTCCACCCCTCCCCCATTCTCAAGCCTGCTGTTGCTCCAGGGTTGTTCAGCACAACCTAGCATTGTTCCTGGATCCCAAAGAATACACGGTCTTTATATAGAGTTAGCGCTCTGGTGGGAAGGGGTAAGGAGCTTGAGTGGGTAGGGATACAACTTGGACAATTTCTCTAACTGGGGTGAGGGGTGTGGCCCTCATTCCCTCCCTGCCTCTCAACCTGTGGGCTGCTCTATCAGGCTTTTAAAAGGACCGATGTTGTGTGTTTATTGGTATGCATGTGAGTATGCAACCACAAATAGACCCCTTTGGGTACTACAGCCCAGCCAAGTAGTCGGCTCTTCTGCCATTGTACTAGCCATGGCAAGGCGTCCACTTGGGGTTTTCACCCTGACTGTTGGCCAAACTGGCCTGTACTTTGACCAGAGAAAGAATGATGGTCCATACCCAGGAGGGGAGGGTGCCACTGGGAGAGAGTGCTGACTAGGTAAGGGCACATGCTTGTTGAACAGGCTCACGGCACTGTGGGACAGCTCCTTTATGCCTCTGGAAAAGAGACACAATGTTGCATTGTGTCATTTATATAGGAAAGACCAAGAAGCTAGTCTTTCCTCTGTAATTAGCAAACAGGAATCCTTTGAAAACCCTGTGTTGTTAGGCATGCCTGTGTTCGTGCAGTCGCTTTCTAACAGGCCAGTGACAGATGCTTGGAATTTATGGAGCTAATCTTTCCCAAAGGCACACTGCGGCCAGAAGCAAGTTAATTTTCCCTTCAAGCTAGGCTCTTGTATTCATTTGAAAAAGAACAACCAAGGTCAGTTCCCAGCTTAACATCCACATAGGTGGGAAAAGAAAAGGGGGTGGGGGAGAGGCCATAAGGCAGAAGCTGTCTTAGGCACTCTTGCATGATAGATGGGGAAACTAAGGCAGCATGAGGTTAAGTGACTCCTTAGAGGTCTCACAATTAGTAGATGGTGGGACCAGTACACAAGTGAAGAGTGAGGAATTGTGTAGAAAATTGACCTCTAGTGGGAGGGTTGCCCCTTGTCTCATCCTTGTGATGGTCAGTAGCCGTAAAGCAGGCTTGCTGTGGTCGTATGACTGACATTTGATGCTGGCTAACTGGGGTAGGAGCATTGTAGGATGCTTAGCTGCATCCCCGACCTCCACCTGCCGGTGCCTGTAACACCCCTCCCCAGGTGTGATACCCGAAAATATCTCCAGACATTGCCAGAGAAGGGATAATCATGAGGCAAAGGAGATCTCTTGGCCAAGAGCTGTTACCCAGACAAAAGCTACTTGCTGATTGCAACAGGAAGCCACATGGTTTAGAGTATTTTCTTGTATTTAGGAGATAATACATACATTGTTTTTCTAACCCACCTTTCAAACTGAGAAGAAACATACAACTCTTTGATAGAAAAGCCTATTCCAGTTCCTTTATTTTTTAAATAGAAGAGTTAAAGAGAAATATTTTAAAACACAAAGCAAAAGAACCATAATTGAGAAATGTCCCCTGCAGGCTCCAGTACTGGGGGTTGGTTACCTGGTGATGGGCATCTTACTTAATCAAAAAGTTACCGCTGGGAGGATTCATGCCATACTTTATTGGGAGTTGATGCCTTGAGAAAGCAGGGCAATGGAGGAAATATTTTGTCTTCCACCCCTTGCCTTTCTGTGTCCTCTGCTTTCTGGCTGTGTTGAGGTGAACAGCCTCCTGGATCTCCTGAATAACCCTTCCTCTAGACCAGTGGTTCTCTGCCTTCTTAATGCTGTGACCCTTTAATACAGTTCCTCATGCTGTGGGCCCCCCCCAACCAGAAAATTATTTCATTACTACTTCACAACTGTAATTTTCTGCTGTTACGAATTGCGATATAAATATCTGATATGCTACTCCCAAAGGGGTTGCAAGAGAACCACTGCTCTAGGACCCTTCCTTGGGGATTCTCACAGCCCACCTCCCTCGGATAGTCTCTCCTTTACCTGTGATGTTTTTCTGTAAGGCATTTGCTACCTCCTAACTTACAATCATGTCTCTTTCCTGAGACTCTGGGTTGTAAGAACACAGAGACATTGTCTGAGGCAGTCCGGGTACCTGGTGAGGCTTCCAAAACAATGACTCCTTGTGAACAGGTGTTGGTGTTTATTCACCCAGATGTCAGGCTGCTGCTTCTCCTCCAGGCTGGCCTCTCTTTGTTTCTGGGGGCTCACACAGTGAACTGAACATGGTCTTTAATTAATTTTAGCTTTCACCCCATGTTGCTTCTGACCTCTTTGGAACCCTGGGTTGCCTGCACCCACCCTAACCCCTTCTCTGGCTAAACTGCCCTACCCAAATCTCCAGTTCATCTTTGAGGTCACTTCTCTGTGCCATTTGATACACACTCTCTGCTACTTTCTTCTCAGTCTCTTTGCTCATTGCTCTTCTATGACATTTTTTTTTGTGGTATAAATTATTCAGATAATAATATAATCACATCGATTGCATATGCCTTTTGGCTTTTTGGGTTTTTGTTTGTTTTTTTTTTATAAATACTTTATTTTTTTTTCTTCAAGTTACATCTCAGTCACAAACCCTTCCCTATTCCCCCTTCCTATCCCGCCCTTCCGCCCTCTTCCCCCCAGCAGTTTCCCCTTTCAGTCCAACAGACGGTTCCTTCTCTTATAACAGTAAATACTATACAAAACAACAGATATAAATATGCCACATTTATGAGAGTTAAATGGCCCAGTATACCTTCCCAATGTCCAGTTTATACATATTTGGCCCCCGACTTTAACATTCTACTATCTAACTATCTCCATGAGTTTAAAGGTCTATATCTGACTCAACATTCATACTAACTTGCAACACAATTTTAAGAGTATCTTCTTAGATCTATAACACCCTCTTGATTCCTAAACAACTCAAAATTTAACTATGAGACTCTAGCTATCTATTCTTCAACCACCTCAGAGACCTGAGAGGGATAAATATATCTGCTTATATAGGAAGTGCAGGGCCTGCAGCTTCCAAAACTAAGAAATGACGTACCAGTGACTGCCTGGACAGTTCCCATTTTCTCTCCATACATTCCTGCATCAGTCTTCAGACTTTGGGTCCTGTTTCTCTGACAAACATTTGTTGTAGAGCAGGGATTATGAAGGACTTACCTACCCTGTCTTGGCAGAGTTAGGCTGTCGACTTCCCTGCTACCAAGTTTTGTCCTTTTTGGACAGCAGTCTGTCTGCAGTTGGAGCAAGGGGTTTTTTCATGCCAAGAGATAGGCTTGCCACTAATTCAACCATCTTACAGTGGAGGTTCTTCGATGCTTATCTTCTACTTGGAGTAGAATAGGGGGTGCTGTCAGGAGCTGATATGTCTCGATATCAAAAAAAGAAAATCTTAATTTAAGATAACATCTTTGAATGCCATATTCTGCAGATCTCTTGGGGTTTTTGAAGATGCCCTATCCATCTCTTGTATTTAGATAAGCAAATGTTGCTTGTCTCTTAACAACTTGATTACTGAGTAGTTTAGAGAATATCTGTGATAGACTGTCATAGTAGCTAACAAAGTGACATGTTTGCATGACTAGGAGTTTGTTTTACTTAACTATCCTAGACAGTTTTAGACGGTTGGTATCAAGAGGCCAGAGCTTCAAATTTTATTTTTAAGTATCTCTAGGTAGGATACCATTAGGAAGCGTTACCTTTAATTTTGTATCAATATACAAAGATCTATTCAATTGTGGTTAAATATACTCTTAATTATGTATCAATATACAAAGATCAATGCCTATGTAGCCCAATACAATCTTAATATTACGTCCATATACAAGGGTCAATACCATTGTGGGCAACTATAATCTTAATTTTGTATCAATATACAAAGATCATTACCGATGTAATCCAATACAATCTTATTTTTGCACAATAAACAATGGTCAGTACCACTTTAGCCAAATATACTACTAATTTGTATTAATATACAAAGGTATAAGGGCATATTCAATAATCTGCCCCTTCTTCTTGGACCTTCCTGTGCTATGTCTATGTCTCATTTTTCTCAAGCCTATGCACTCCTACATAGGAGAGGATGAAGGATACAGAAAAGGAAAAGTAGGAAGTCCCTGGGTCTAACCTCCAAAACCCATTAAACAGGACCATTTATCAGCTTGTAATCTCTTCCCCTAAATATCAGAGTTTTCAGTTATCCTTCAAATAACCAAAAAGAAGGGCGGAGAAACACCCTCCCTACCCTCTGGGCATGGGACGTTGCTCTCTTAAAGTGACTTCCTGCTGATTTGGGTCATAGTAAACCTGTTTGGGGCCCGAACCAAAATGAAAAAAATGGTTAAAAATGTTAGTACAATCCTTTTATGTTCAGTCCTTCTGTTCTCAGCTGTTTAGATGACCTAAGGAGTTTGTAGGCAGAAGCTGATCTTGCAGGCTTCACTGAGGTTCCGGCCGGGGCATTGTGTAGAGCTGAACGGTCCCAGCCACATTGGATTGCCGTGGTTGTAGGCTCCCGATGGAGACAGCTATTGAGGAAGTCTGCCAGGCTGAATCAACTGGGACACTCGTCCTCCTTGGTGCCTGATTCTGCTCTCTGCTGAGGTTTCTGCTGTCCAGCCTTCCCCGGGCTCCCCGAATGGATGCTTCGATTCTCCTGGAAAGATAAGAACAGAGCCCTGCCCCAATCCCAACCCTGGGACAATTACCCTCTTTTTTTTGGGGGGGTGGGGGGAGCTAGGTAATACTTCTCCTGAAGCAAATTTGGCCTTCCGACAACATACAAAGTGTTATCTTTCAATCCGGGTTAAAGAAGAAATCATTCTGTCACCTTGGAGCTAAACCAGCTCCAGTGCATATATTTTGAGATCCCAAAGGACAATCTGCCTGCATCGAGAAGGCCTTTTGTAAGTAGCCTCCAAACCTAGGTCCCTCCAAATCCCATGTGTGTGTCTCTGAACTCTAATTATTGGGATCAGAGACCTGTGGTTCCCATCTGAAGGGATCAAAGATGTGTTCCACCACTCCTGGATCGAAGTCTTTCTCTATTTAGAGATTGCCCTGCATCAGGCTGACCCTGAGCTCCGAGATCTGCCCGTTTCTGTCTCCAGTGTGCTGGGACCAAGGGTGTACTCTTCTTGAATGGTGGGACCAAGAGTATGCACCCTCACTATCCCGCTCCGTATGACTCCAGAATACATAAGACCACCAACTCTACGGTGCTCCCCCGTCTCCACTGAAGCTATGACATTTTTTTTTTGTGTGTGACTTCCCCCAGCTTCCAAACCCTTCAGTGTGTTCCTCTCCTTTTTGTCTCATCTTTATTAAAAATTTTAATTGATGAACTGACTTTTGAGACAGGGTCTTCCTTCTTCTCCAGGGTGTCCTGGAACTTACCATGCTAGCTGGCTTCAAACTCAAAATCCTTCTGCCTCTGCCTCCTGTGTCAGGGGATACAGGTCATTGGCACCCTTGCATTATGGTACCCAATGTTGTTCTCCAAGCAAGGACCTGACACTCAGCATCCCTTGTCTTCCTGGGTGGTCCCCACCTCCATCTCTTTCCTCCTGGCTAGAATTTTCTAACAGGCCAAACCATACCAGGGAGGCATGGAAATCACTTTTCAGTTTTCTGACTGTGATATCAAGGCCCATTACTTTAAGTTAGTTCTCCAATTCTAATCCTTTGAAGGCTCTTGAATGCCCAGTGCCGCTGTCAGCCGTAAAGGTTTATGAGGAGAAGCTGCCAGGTGACCATGCAAAAGAGTGAGGAGCGTGCCAGCGATACCATGATAACTCAGGGAAGAGGGAAGCCTTTATGCCAGACTGTTGCTGGACACCTCAAGGCTGGAGGGTTGACAGCCATCCAAAGGACAGACAGTCAGGGCAGGGCATGGTTTTCTTTTCCTGTCTGAGATTTCTAGGAATGCATGGTTTGGGATGTGAGAGAAGCAGCTTTCCTACATGGTTCCATATTGGAATTTTTTCTTCCTCAGGGGTGAGGATGCCTGAGGCAGCCAACCCCTGCTCCTCCTACCTCCCAACACATATACAGCCTGTACAGTTCAGATCCTCAGGTTTCTCTCTCAGGACACTTGATGAGTTTTGTATGTGCTTTCACTGCAAACATCACAAACATACCTGATCAAGGGTCCCCTCAAGTGCACTTCAAGAAATCCTTTTGGTTTTTACAGAGGCCGTTCAGGACTTCGCTTCTCCCAGCCACAGGGTTGCTGTGTTTCCAGATGGTTTGAATGACCTAAATTTACCACATAGCTCACCAGCAGTGGGTGTTTGCTTAGGTGTTTAGAGTCCAGCGTGCATTCCTGTTTAGTTACACTGCTGTCTGGCTCTTTTAGAACACTTGTATCTGTTCTGCGAAGGGGGAGTTAGACTTGCCCTGAAGGTGGGAGCAACTTTCTTACCTTGAAAGCTTCTGATGTGGTTAAACTAATTATAACATATTAATATTAATGTTATAATTATAATAATCATAAATTATAATGATATAATTATATTATAAATATTCATACATTGTATTATTTATATTATTGTATAAATATTATTCTAAATAGTATAAAATATACTATTAACATATTGATATAACTTATCATATCATATGGTTTAATATGATATCATTCCCTTTGCTGCTGATAGAGCCTGAGAGATCACAGCTTTGTGTAAAAGACTAGTGCCCTGTTGACCAACCTCAGGCTAAGCAGATGGCTCCCAGGCACTGCCAGGATGCCCAGGGCAGCCCTTAAAGGTCAAGGAGAGAAGCTCATGGAGGCAGTAGGATGCACATGTGAAGAATCACAAACCAACTCCAGAATGTCCATTTCATCTTCCCAGAGAGACCAGTTGGGTTCCCAGGAAACAGTCCAGGATGCTGGGATTCACTGGAGGAAAGGGACCTGCCATGAGAAGCCATGACAAGGGCAAGGCTGCACTCTCTAAAGGTCACATGTATTGATCTAAGGAGATGTTGCATCCTTTCACATGATAAAGGTCCAAGTCCAGTGACAGAAATGAGTAAAGCAAGTGTCTTCCCTCAAGTTGCTTTGTGGAGGAAGCGTGCGTTTGAACATGTAAGGGTATCACGAATGCACACACACACACACACACACACACACACACACACACACACACACAC
>CAJQZJ010000202.1:654112-705027 GCA_907164525.1 Lophiomys imhausi
TGTGTGTGTGTGTGTGTGTGTGTGTGTGTGTGTGTGTGTGTGTGTGTACCACATGTGTTTCTGGTGCCTGTGGGGGTCAGAAGAGGACATCAGATCTCCTGGAACTGGAGTTGGGGAAGGTTATAACCATCATGTGGACGCTGGGAACCAAACTCCAGTCACCTGGAAGAGCAGCCAGTGCTCTTAGCCCCTGAGTCATCTCTCCAAATCCTAGTTTTGTATCTTGTCTGTTTGGACTGGCCACATTTCAAATGCTTGGCAGCCACATGGCTACAGCTGCCATACTGGGACAACTGTGGACAGTGGCAGCAAATCCTGTACATGGGGGAGTAAGGTTGGAAGGCCTTATTTACCTTAAAGTAGGGTAGACTCACATTTCCATGTGTGACACCTCAGGGTATTTTGTCCTTCATCTATAAACTACTTGAAACACTGGGTAACACACATTTCAAATTCTTTTCAAAGGAATCATTGCTGTCAAGGTAGTAAGGACATTCAGGTAAAATCCAGGGGGCTTGGGGACCTGGAGATTTAGCACATGGCATCAGAAATGTGTTTGAGGATATGGTTCTGTGGCGGTGGGCATCTGAGTTTCCAGTGTCACTCAGCACATATATGGGAACTAGAGCCTGCCAACGGTCAGATGGGAGATTTGACACAAAACACACAAAGCAAGACCCTGAGTAGCTATGATCTCACATAAAACAGTGTGTTTGTGTGACCCTAACCAGGAGAGAGATGAATCAGTTGTTAAAGGAACCACTGGAAAAAAAAAATAACAGTTTCTAGAGTATAGTTCAGTTGGTAGAGTTCATGCCAGCATGTACAAGTCCCGGGGTTCAATCCCAGTACCACACAATCTAGGCATAGTGGTACATACCTATGTATATTTACAGCATTCCTATGTATACTTACAGCATTCCCATATATACTTACATACACTAGCATTAGAAGTTCGAGGTAACCCTCAGCTATGTAGGGCATTCAGAGCATGGGCTATGTAAGACCCTGTCAAGGAAGGGAGGGAGGGAAGGATGGAAGGAATAGAGGAATAAAAGAACAGTTAATTTGTCCGTGATCATCTGGAAAAGCAGCTCCGTGATTACAGAGTCCATCCGGCAGCAGTGACCTGTGACTCCATTCTGCAGCCCTGGGAGCTGGCTCTCTCCTGGAGAGCTTACGTATTTACATTATGTATTTACCAATGTGGCAGCAGGGGAGGTCTTCTGGCTTACATAGTCTACAGCTGACAAAAGTCTTTGTCACTGAGACTTTAAGAATCAGTCCACAAAAGTCAGACAGCTGTAACTTAATCTTGATTGTGTTTTTAACCTAATTATTCAACTGATGTCTCCAGGACTATGACAGGTGAGGGAAAAATGTGTGTGCATCTCACCTCTCAATTAATTCTGTCTTCTCCTACCTCCAGGGAGCATCTAAGATGTTGGATCCTTTTCTTTTTTTTTTTTTTTTTTTTTTTGGTTTTTCGAGACAGGGTTTCTCTGAATATCTCTGGCTGTCCTGGACTCGCTTTGTAGACCAGGCTGGCCTCGAACTCACAAAGATCCGCCTGCCTCTGCCTCCCAAGTGCTGGGATTAAAGGCGTGCGCCACCATCGCCCGGCGGATCCTTTTCTTGATACTAGTTAAAGGGGTGAGGATGGGAGGATTGGCCTGGATGTCCTAATCTGGCATTCAGTGTGGCTTCTGTAGTGGAGTTTATATCACAATTAAGCCATTTTAACTTTAGTACTGCTGGGAGGTAAAAGAATTAAGAGAGAGATGAAGCTCTGTGGGAAGGTCCTTAGAGAATGTGGAGGGACTCCATGAGGCAAAGAGTGTCTTCTTTCTACTTGTTCCCATGATGACTTGGAGCCCAGGCAGTGGGTGGGAGGAAGCAGAGCAGGAGGCAAGAAAGTGGGTTGGTGAAGGCACAGAGTACAGAGGGTGGGCACACTGCCCTGGATGTGGCCCCTTGCCACCCAGGCCACTGTGTGGGAGGGGCACAGATTATGCAAGTCTTGGCTTTCTGTGGCCTGTGACAATTCACTCACACTGTGAGCCTGTTTCTTCATCTATTAGAGGAATATGAACCCTGTGCAGCTGAAGAAATAAGTTTCTGTGTGACCTTAGCCCTCTCTACTGTCTAGAGCGTGTGAGCCCGAAGAAACCTTGCCTGTCCCTGTAACTTATCATGTCCTTCCTTGAACCTTTATCCCATCAGTGCTTTTGCTTGGGTCCTGGTTGTCACTCTGAGCTATATGATCCCCTCTTCTGTGTCATCTCTGTATTAACCCTGTATTTCCGAGCTCCTACAACCTTAGAGTCAGTTGTCCACACTGAAGGCCTCATGGGATGACCAAGAAAACTCGATATCCTGACTCCTAGTGTCCCCAGGGCTGCCAGGCAATAAGGGTTTTTATACAGTCACTCACAACTTCTCTGGCAAGCTCAGACTGAACGTTGGGGGCATTGTTTTTCAGGGGCCCCTGAGAAAGTGGGTTGTAACTAAAGCAGAAACTTACTGTTCAGGCTTATTAATGTTCTGAGAAACATGTATCTTGCCTTCACATGAGGCCAACAGAGGAAGAGGCCTGGGCCTTCAGTGGGCAGGTGCTCAGGGGTCTCAGCAGCTTAGGACAGTCTGTGTGCTTCCCAGAACTGTGGGAAAGCCTCATATGTAAGTCAAGGTGTGGGTATCCATCTGGCCAGGCGCTAGTGGCCTGTAAAAGCTCTGCTCCCCTGTTGGATGCTGTTCACCCCTTAGAGGTTACTTTCCCATCCTCCCAAGCTGCATCCATGAGTTGCATCAGAGTTTGTTGCCATAGCTACTGCTGGGCTGATAAGGGCTCAGATTGCCAGACTTAAATACAAATTCAGGCCACCAGCCACATTTCAATTTCAGGCAAACAAATGAATAATGTTTTAGTATTTGGTTCCAGTGGTGATCAGCTCATAATAATATTATAAATATGTCTTCCATTTGATGGTACATGGTCATGTTTATGAGCAGATGATGTGCAGTTCATGGGAAATTAAAATTTAGTTGTGTTCCTTGTGTTTTACCCGGTGACCTCAGCAGAGGCAGAAAATCACCTTTATCAGAGTAGCTTTCACTGGCAACAAGAAGTGTTAAGAGAGGGTCCCAGAGCCAGGGGGAGAGGGTCCAGAGCTGGGGGGCACGGGCGATTCTCAGAGCTATGTGAGGGGAGGACCTCAGAGCTGTATGATCAGAGAACCTGAGAACTATGTGAAAGGAGGACCCCCGAGCTGTGTGATGGGGGGGGGGCAAGCTGTGTGTGTGGTGGGATGACCCCAGAGCTGTGCGATGAGGGGGACCCGAGAACTATATGGAGATTTCACTGGTCCCCAGTCTGGCAGGAGAGCATGCAATTTTTACCCTTTTCTCCATTGTTAAAATTTTTATTGCACTTATTCATTTGCATGTGTAATTTATTTATTTGTGTGTTTCTTCATATGTGTGTCTGGGTGTGTTCATGTCCTACATATGTGTGAAGGTCAGAGGACAATCTGTGGAAGTCAGTCTTCTTCCCTTCTACCATGTGAGTCCCAGGGATGGAATTCATGTTGTGAAGCTTGGTGCCAAACTCCTGCTTAGCCATTTTACTGGTCTTTCCTATGTAATTAAGCAGCTCATTAAATGTCCTGTGTTCCAAAAGAGACAGAATTAGATATCCCGATGCCCCAGCCTAAGGAAAGATGTCTCTTGTAAAGAAATGCTTATAAAAAAACAGTTTCAGTATGATTTCAGGCCCCTGTAAAGAGGACACATACGTTTCACATTTCTCTCCTGATGAGTTTGATGGTTGTACACATTTTAGCGTCTTAACTTTTTTATCCTTCTCAAAATTCTGATAAGGCTCTTTTTTGTGTGTACACCTATTTCTCTGTAGGTAATGAATTTGTAGTTTGAAAATAAGCCTTGTTCTATTTCAATGTGAAGAAAGTAGGAAAAAAAGTACTGAAGTTTTTTTTTTTTCTTGTTTGGTTTTTCTTTTTTTTTTTTTTTTTTTTTTTTTTTAGACAGGGTTTCTCTGAATATCTCTGACTGTCCTGGACTCGCTTTGTAGACCAGGCTGGCCTCGAACTCACAAAGATCCGCCTGCCTCTGCCTCCCAAGTGCTGGGATTAAAGGCGTGCGCCACCACCGCCCGGCCTTATTTGGTTTTTCAAGACAGGGTTTCTCTGTGTATCCTTGATTGTCCTGGACTCACTTTGTAGACCAGGTTAGCCTTGAACTCACAGAGATCTGCCTGCCTCTGCCTCCTGAGTGCTGGGATTAAAGGCGTGCGCCACCACGCCTGGCAATTACTGAAGATTTAAAGCAGTTATTTCCTGTGTTGATTTAAAATTTAGTTTAAACGTTCCTTAAATGATACTTAGTGGAGTGGAAGAGATGGCTCAGAGGTTAAGAGCATTGACTGTTCTTCCAGAGGACCTGGGTTTGATTCCCAGTACCCACATGGAGGCTCACATGGGGATCTGGTGCCTTCTTCTGGCCTCTATAGGCTCTAGGCACACATATGGTGCACAAACATTCATACAGACAAAGCACTTATACACATAATTGTTTTGGGGGGAGGTTGTTTTTTGTTTTTGTTTTGTTTTTTCGAGACAGGTTTTCTCTATGTAATAGCCTTGGCTGTCCTGGACTCACTTTGTAGACTAGGTTGGCCTCCAACTCACAGAGATCTGCCTGGCTCTGCCTCCCGAGTGCTGGGATTAAAGGCGTGCGCCACCAACGCCCAGCTGTTTTAGAATATTTTTAAAAGCTTTAGAACTGAACCATTTTTAGTTGTCGTTGTCTTCTTCTTCATTTGTTTTGTCAGGCACAAAGTCCTCCTTTTTGGCCCAGGCTGCCTTTAAACTCGCTATCCACCTGCCTGAGCGATGGGGTTACAGGTGCACACCCTTATGCCTGCCTCCTTAGTTTAAAAAGTTTTAAAGAATATCTTGTATCCAGGGAAAGCCTTGAACTCCATACCCTTCTGTCTTCATATCCCAGATTACTAGAAGATGACCATGCAGCATGTGTGGCTCTCTATTGCCTTTTGACATGACCTTGGACCTTGGTAACATCTCTCTTTCTGAATGATTTAGCCACAGCCAAGTTGTTGGTTTTCAGGGCCCAGGAATTGGCTGTGCTCCCATGAATAGCCTTAGCTGAGGACACACAGTGGCTAAGGAGTTTGTACTGTGCCTGGCCACTGTTATAAGGAGTCAGTGGAAGCATGTGACAGGTATTCAAATAGCAGCAGGGTGTAGGAGCCCAGTGACACTGGAGACAGAATATAGTCATCAAGAGATAGTGAGGGCTACAGTGAGGATGGGAGGGAAAGTAGGTGGCAATAGATACAGGAGAGGTATGGGCCCATCTGGGATGATGAACAGCAGGTAGCAAGAGTCATGGAAATATGTATAAGCAGGTGACTAGAGTTTGCCATAACTTAACTGGCGCAGAAATGTGTCACATGGCTGCTTGTAGAACAATGCAGAAGAGAACACCGTGGTGAATGGAGTTCCCTGGGTGTGGTGGGGTTTTTTAGTCTAAGAACCGTTTCCTTTTTGGACACAAGGCCTCCAGCATCCTATGCAGTCAAGGATGACCATGAATTTCTGATCCTCCTGCCTCCCCCTCCCTGGTTTTATGTCGCATTGGGGGCTAATCCCAGGGCTTCATGCGGGTTAGGCAAAGACTATCAACAGGGCTGCTCAGACAGCTGGCAGTCTCAGAATTTGATTGTCATTTTAACCTTTCTTTGATAAGCTCCTATTGAACAATCTTACAAAATAACTGAGATTCGAAGATGGGAGGGCAGTTAAGTCATTTCTTAACAGAAATACTGAGATGGGCAGAGTCCTCACTTTGGCAGATCAGCATCTGTCCTGGGGCCAAACCGCAGTTAAACTCCAACCACATTCTGGAGGCTGAGTCGGGTAAGCTTGGATCCTGGCCAGGGGAATAGGAGAGCTTAGCCTTACTTGTGACTCCGGAGACCAGGATGAGAGTGGCAGAGGTGGGTCTCTGTGCCAGTGGACCACCGAGGGCATTGTTTAGGCCTCCCTCCCCAGTAGTGAGTAGGGCTGTGGTGCTCCAGTAACCAATGTGCCTTTCCATCTATGCAATCTTGTCCACTTCTTTCATCAAGTTGGTATCTGAAACTTGTCAGAGAACCATTTGTGTGTCGTGTGTGTCCACATCTGTCCATCCGCGCCCCCCTCCGCCTCTGCCACCATGCTGTTCCTTTTTCAACTTTGATAAGAACATCTTGTACCTCCTATTAGCCCCCTTTTTTCCCCCTACTGCTACAATGAAATAACCAAAGTTGGAAATTCATAAAGGAAAAAAAAAGGGTTATTGAGACCACATTTTAAAAAAAGATTTACTGATTTATGTATATGAATGCTGTATTTGCATATATGCCTGTATGACAGAAGAAGGCAATAGATCTCATTACAGATGGTCATGAACCACCATGTGGTTGCTGGGAATTGAACTCAGGACCTCTGGAGGAACAGCCAGTGCTCTTAACTGCTGAGCTACCTCTCCAGTCTTAGCCCTAGTCTGCAGAACTCTCAACCTTACTTAACTTAAGTCATCCAGAATCCCAGCAGCTCTAGACTGTCGAGGCATATACACTTTCTGCAGTTAACAAGACACGACCAGGCAAGGACATTTGGGAAGTTGACGGCTCTCCGGGACTGTAGCCTGGAAGAGTTTGCCAAAGGGCATTTGAGCCCTGACTTAAGGGGTATGGGGCAGATGGGAAGGAGAGGTGTTGGACCGAGTTCTCTGTTGAGTGGTTTGGATCAGGGTTCTTGCAGATCCCTCGGTGGGAACTGAGAGAACCCATGTGCCTTCAGCCCACATCAGATTGTCCCTTAGAGGAGAGACTGACAAGCAACCTCATCCACAGTGTCCTGGAAAGGTCCTGGACTGTTCTTGGGGAAGGAGTGGGTGGGAAGCTCTCATACATGAGCCCCAAATTCTTTCCCTCTCCTTTTTATGAATCCTTGGAGATGCTGGAACCATGAGAACTTGGGTGGCGATGAAGCCACAACTGTTCCTCATGCCTCTGTGGCAGGCGCTTCACAACCTGCTGATACATTTTTTTAATTTAACTTGAGTGGCCTTGGTTCTATAGAACAGACTGGAAGCTTAAAGGCTGGCTGCATTTTCTCTACAAGACAGACCACGGGCCTGTCAGAAAATGACCCCTAAGTAAGCCCTGTACTCTCTTCTTTTTTTTTTTATATTCTTTTTTTTTAATAATTTATTTTTTATTTCTTCAAGTTACATCTCAATCACAATCCCCTCCCTACTCCCCCCTCCAGTCCCACCCTTCCACCCTCCTCCCCCTCAACCCCCTTCATAATTCCTGCTCTACAACCAATGTCTGTCAGAGAAATGGGGCCAAATGGCTGAAGATTGATGCTGTAATGTATGGAGAGAAAATGGGAACTGTCCAGGCATCCACTGGTATGTCATTTTTTAGTTTTGGAAGCTGCAGGCCCTGCACTTCCTATATAATCAGATATATTTATCCCTCTCAGGTCTCTGAGGTGGTTGAAGAATAGATAGCTAGAGTCTCATAGTTAAATTTTGAGTTGTTTAGGAATCAAGAGGGTGTTCTGGATCTAAGAAGATATTTTTAAAATTATGAGGCAAGTTAGTATGAAAGCTGAGTTAGATATAGAACTTTAAACTCATGGAGATGGTTAGATAGTAGAATGTTAAAGTCAGGTGCCAAATACATATGGACTGGACATTGGGAATGTATGCTAAGCCATATAACTCTTATAATTGTGACCTATTTATTTCTGTTGTTTTGTATTGTATTTATAGTTATAAGAAAAAGAACCATTTTTTGGACTGAAAGGGAGAGCTGTTGGGGGGAAAAAGAAATACCTTAAACTAAAAAAAAAAAAAAAAAAAAGAATGTACTCTCTTCTTAAGAGACACCTGTGCCTTGTCCCATCCCCTGTGGTGGCGTTAGCGCCCTGCCATAGCCCAGACAATGGATGCTAATACCATCTTCACATCAGACTGCAGGGCACACTGGGCATGCTGGGCTCCCTCCTCAAAGCTGCTGAGTGAGCCTTAGACCATTTAAAGGCTCCAAATTTAAGGGTATTGAAATGCAAACTTTCCAATTACATATTGACCTTCATCTCCTTCAGAAATGAAAAGGACAGTGGTCTGGGAAGAGTCTTATTCTGCATTTTGCAGTATGTGTTCCTCTTAATCTCTCTTCTTGCTGCTCCCAGGGAAGTGGTGGGGGTATGGGATTCCCCACTGAAGGGCTTACATAATGCATGAGACATGGGCTCATTGCTTTCCGAAGTCTTGAGTAGAAGTTGCTTACTCTAACTTTGTTATTATGAGAAATTATATATGTATGTGTATATACATATAAAAAGCAATAAGCCCATGACATGTATTTTATACACACAGGAACATGCAAGCATGCACATACGCATACACACACACACACACACACACACACACACACCCAGGACTTGCTGTGTTCACCTGGATTTAACTTTTTGTATTTCATCCTATCAATGGTTATGAAATTATTAATCAATTGATAGATATTTGTAAAGTGGTTTCCGGGCACTGTAACTCATGAACTATCACCCAAATTATAAGTTAGATTTTATAAAGAAAAAGAAGTTCTTACCCGATGTGGTGGTGCATGTCTTTAATCTTGACATCAGGAGGCAGAGGCAGGTAGATCTTGAGAGTCCAAGGCCAGCCTACTACATGGTGAGTTCCGAGCCAGCCGGGACTATCTAGTGAGACCTTGCCTGAAAACTTAAAAAAAAAAAATCTTAAACTATAACCCCTGGCTAGGGAAGTGGCTGGCTCAGTGGGTAAGGTGCTGCTGTACAATATGAGAACCCAAATTTGGATCCCAGTACCCACATGTCCAAAAGCCAGACATGGCATCCTACACCTGTAACCAGTACTGTGAGACATGGACAGATAGGGCTCACTGGCCAGCCTGCCAAACTGAGACTGTGAGTCCCAGCTTCATTGAAAGACCGTGGAAAAGATAAGGTAGAAAACAGATTAAAGACACCCTTCTGGCAGCCTGTGGCTGCTACATGCGTCTTCACGCTCCCTAGCACAACTTCTAGTAATAGCCTGCAACTGATTTCTCCAATTGTTTCTGAACTATCTTTTATTTTTTTTTAAACATTATTTATTTATTTATTTATTTATTATGTATACAGTATTTGCTCTACATATATGCCCGGGCAGATCTCAATGTAGATGGCTGTGAGCCACCATGTGGTTGCTGGGAATTGAACTCAGGACCTTGGGAAGAACAGCCAGTGCTCTTAACCTCTGAGCCACCTCTCCAGCCCCTGAACTATCTTTTAAAGAAAAATAATTGGAGCATTGGAATCGGGCTGTAAGTAGGAAGCACGCACTGCATTTAGTTGTCTGTGGCTGTGAAGCAACTCTTAATTTGGAAGAGATTTCCCACCTTTTTTCTTGTTGCTGTGGCCTGTATCGTGACCACACTCCCACCTCGGCTCCTCCCTCTGCCGATGTCCCTACAAACCAGAAGTTAGATGTAAATCCTTGGCATTTACAAGTAGTACTCTTAACAAGGCAGTTTGGCCTCCCTGTGAGCAGTGGGCTGTTGTTTTTTAAAAAACTAAAATATTCCAGGCATTTTGTTTTGTTTTATTTTTTATTTTTTTAACCAGTGAAGACTCAGGAGTCGGATGCTGGGTTGAAAACTTGCTAGCACCCAGCTGACGTTCCTACTCAACCAAAGTCCAAAGCCCTCAAAACTCAAAGTCAAAATCCAAAGCTAAAAAGTTGCTGCTTCTTCTCCACGCTGTCTTAAATGCCCTCAGCTCAATGTCCCTCCTTTCTATTTAATCCCTGTAGCTGGTTTCTTGCTCCACCTCTTGCCCTAGGGTTAACTTTATTTAATCCTGTGTACAGAAAGCTCTTGTATTATGTGCTAGGACAGAGCCACACCAATAAACAGAAAGTTCTAGGATTAAAGGTTGAGCCATCTCACAATTTGAAACAGGCTTTTACAGTTTATAATCTTGGGGCTCAAAACGTGATCAAATATTCTGCAACAGTGTGCATCTTGATTAAAAACCCTGCTAGGAACTATCAGCCAAAAGTCTAAATCCCATGCCTTTGTGTTTGCCAGTCCCTAGCTGTCCTGTGTCTAGAACAGCGGGGCCCCCGTATCTGCAGCCATAAATCAAAAGTACTAATTGGGAAATTGCTAAAATGAGTAATTAACTTTTAAATTGCATGCCTTTCTGAGTATATTGATTGACATGAAGTTTAGCTACCCACTGGTCAGTTACCTAACAGCTGTCTGCTTATCAGATAAACTGGCGGTATCTATCTCAGTGGGTAGTCAGAGCTGTGGTTCGGTGCTCTCTACCACTTCTGGGGAAAGACTTTTGGGAACCCAGATGTTAGGGCACCAGTGAGCACTCAGGGTCTGGATATTCCCATTCTTCTCTCCTCATGTGCCCTGAGGATTGAAGCAGCAGGCCTTGTCCTGATTTTGCATGTGCCCCTGAAGCCTTTGACCTGTTGACATTGCCTCTTTCTAAGAGCTAGACTGGCCCTGCCAGGCTCAGAGGTCATTTCATTATTCAAAGACTCACCCACAACCAGAACATTTGTAGACACAGCCCCAAGTCCAGAGAGAACGGTGTTTTAATTATTTGTTTCAGCTAATTTTAATAAACACAAAATTACATTGGTGACTATGTGCCATGTACAACATGGTAAGTACATGTAATTATAACTTTTAACCAATAATAATTTGGGTTGGAAATTAAACCTCTCTTCCTCTAAAGCCTCCAAAAGTACAAAGGCACATGTGGAAAGATCTTGGTGCAGGACTGTGACATTGTCTCCCAGAGACAGACAGGCGAATCTGTGCCTCCCTGACTCTCACATCTCCCCCTAGTCAAGAAGAGCCAAACAGTAGCTTCTGTGCACAGAGCCACTCCATCACCCCAGGGCCAGTTCACAAATGCCACACTGGCTCCAAGCCCTGCCTAAACCTGAAATCAAAACACAAATTCACTTAGTGTTACCTGAGCAAACAGAAAGGCTCTAACTGAATGAAGCTTGGCTGTGCTCACCCAGAAAGGCTATCCTGGGTGAGCCCTGAGAGTGAGGCAGGAACAGGCGAGGTGCACCTGTATGTCTCAGTGCGGCAAGCACCAGTCTGGGATCTCCCATCTAAAACGGGATGCCACCTGCAGGCTGTGTGTCATTGCTTCTCAACCTGTGGGTCAAGACCTCTCAAGCCCCGCCCCCAACGACCCTATCATAGAGGTTGCATATCACATACCCTGTATGTCAATATTTAAAATTCATAACAGTAGCAAAATTGTAGTTATGAAGTAGTAACAAAATAATTTTAAGGTTGGAGGTCTCCACAACATGAGAATCTGCATTAAAGGGTCACAGCATTGTGAAGGTTGAGGACCACTGTGCTATGTAAAATCAAAAGTATCTTTTACTGAAGTAATTGTCTTGAGAGGCTTACTGCCTCCATCTGCTAACCTACGCTAGTCCCGGAAGCTTCTAGCTTCCATACAATCTAATCTAGACCTTGAATATTTTCAGCTCCTGAGACTTACTGCTGAATAAGCTCACCCTGCCCCGTTCTTTCTGAACTCTGGCTGGCTGGTTTAACTCAGCTGTTCTGGCTCAAACTCTTGTCCAAGCTGACTGATTCAAACTGGCTTCTCTCGGCTTCTGACTGATTTGCTCTGCTTGGCCTCAAACTAGCTCTAGAAATCTGTTCTAATCTTCTGGCTCCTTCTCATTCTCTGGCTTCAATAACCTCTGCTGATCTCTCCTGAACTCATGAACTCCAACCTTGCTGCTTCCTTCTACAAACTAACTTTCTTGTTTGGGATTAAAGGCACGCACTAAGGGTGTGCATGCCTGTATTCCAGCCAGAGTAGCCATGTTGCTAGATTAAAATCCCTCTACAGTGGTCATCAGTAATAGTATCATGGTGAAAGCCCCAGTGTGGCAGGCAGATGCTCGATACTTGGAGGACATTAACAGATAGCAAGCCTTTGGGTTATGCATTTTCATCTTTATGTGGTAGATAAGCCGAACACAGGTTCTCTAAAGGCCAAAGTGTAGTCCTACCTTGCTGACCTCCTCTCTTAGCCTGCCTCCTCTTGTCTCCTCTTTTATACAATCATGGCTTTTAGATGTTCAGGATCTTGGAGATTCACACTGGGCTCTAGGGGCCCTACCTAGGTTCAGCCTTGTTATACCCATATCTTCGTTATGGGCTGTGAGCCATGGTCTCCTATCTCTATGATTCAGTATCATCATTTACAAAATGGATCTTCTGGGATGTCACCCATGCCTCCCTTCCCCCCCCCCTCCTTCTTTTTCTTCTGTTTTCTTTTCCCTACCAATTATTTCTTCTAAGTTGAACTCCACAGGAGCAAACAGAACAAAACCAAATTCATAGGCAGGCCAGACATCTGCAGCCAGAGTTTAAAGATTTCATCCTTCAACTAGTTCTCCAAGGCAGTAGTTGGGATTTTTTTTTTTTCAGTGATGCCACTTCCTGTAAACACATCCCTTCCTGGTATCAAGTGCCCAAGGACCATTCCAGGAATTGGATGAATACAAAGCAACCAGGAACCAGGGCCAGGGCCGGACACCAGGTGCAGCTGTTCTGAGTAGGGCCAGCTATCACTCCACTGTTTCAAGGACAGCCTGGAAAAGCCTGATGTGGGCAATGTTGGGCAAACTGAAACATGAGAAATGAGAGGATTTGAGAACTGCTGCTGGCTGCTAGGAGACCCGGAACACCTCTCGCTCTGTCTCGCTCAGGGTGCACCTTCCTCCATCCTCCGATTTCATAAGTGCTGACCTTCCTCTGTTGGTTTATTCCAAAATGAGGAGAAAGCAACCTGTGGGTAGAAGTAGGGGCCACAAAACAAGGTCTGTACCTTGTTTGCCAGTAATCTGGGAGAGCTACTTAGGTTGGGTGCACAGTTACAGGCATTCAACTGGGATTGATGTGTGTCTAGATACTTTGGGCCCCTCCAAATCTTATGCAGTAGCCAGTTAGGCTAAGGGCCACCTGGAGACTCTTGATAATAATCACTGGGCTGCAAAGCACTGTGCATTCCTACCCTGGGGCAGTGCTACCTACGGTGGAGTGGTTCAGGGCACAGAATCTGAAGGCTGTTGGACAGAGAAGGACATTATCCTAAGAGGAGGATCAAAGAGGGAGATGGAACCTACATTCCTTCATGGATGATGGAAGTTCTTTCCTTGTATAATAACCCAAGTCCTGGTCTAGAGGGACAGCGTTGGCAGCCCAAACATCTCAAGTTTGGTCTTGTCTCAGAGAAGGCAAACTGTTGAAATGGTGAAAAAGGCTTGTCATCATCATTTCTGCTCCTCTGGGGGTACTGGCATGAGCTGTAGAGATTAATTAGGAGGAACTGGGGCAGTAGCCTGAGGTCTGCACAATTAAGCGACCTAGATCAGACAACGGTCTTGTTGCTTGGCATCTCAGCTGGTTCTACAAGGTGGGCCTGGAGAGGTATTACTGCTTGAAGGGACATCCTCACCCTCCCATGAAATGATTGCTCCTGCTTGGGGTCATGGAGCGATCTGTAAGACTCTGCGTGCCCAGAATCTAAGGGTGGTTATGGGGTTAGTCACTGGCTAGAGACTTTCAGGCACTTTGCGGGGAGGGGCTGTGTGCTGCGCAGGACATTGTGAATTCGGACATGATGTGTCAGTTTCATGTTTGCCTTCATGCTTGAAGGGATGATGTAGCAGAGGTACCATTGTATGTAGACAGATACTCCTTCAGAATTAGACAGGTCTGTCCCAACAATTAAAGCAAGGCAGACAGACACAGAATGAAGGTGCCAGGCTTTTATCCTGCTTTTAGTTGCCTTGTGAGACAGTGTTTTCCAGCACAAGCAGTTTCTAAGTGCTGGAAGTATCAAGAAACTCTGCCTGTGGTCTACTCAAATGAGATTTATTGGAAGGACAATGGGTGACTCACACAAAGTGTCTAGTCTCAGAAGAGCCAGCCTTGAGAAGATGAAGAAGGTGAACCAGGAAGGCCTCTCACATATGTGTGACCCACCTGACATTGTCCCATACCTGACTCATGCTTCCAAAATGGACTGTCTACGATGGAGCCACAAGCCTACCCATGTGAAGGGCTTCGTCCTACCCACAAGCCCATGGGAGCCATGTGTCAGATGGTTTCCATGCTTATAGCTGTAGTAGAGTCAGGCTTTTGACCTGACTCTAAGTTTAATTTAAATAGGACAAAGGCCCAGAGAGACTATTAACAGTCAAGGGGACTTGGTGGCTGTTGGTGTCATTCTCAATGCCAGACTCAGACTGAACAGAGGAGAAATGTCCAGGTCATTTCAGTAGAGTCAGTCTATGGGGTTGACCTGAGGTGACCAGATGTTTCTCCATAGTAGTCTGCTTAGTCTTAGTCTTCTATTTAGTGGACTTGAGAACAGCAGGTCCCCAATCTTGGTGACTCAGCCTCAGGGCACAGGAGCATGCAGTGATCAGAGGTCAGCAGGCCCAGTGCCATTCTCTTTACCTGGCAGCCTCTGACACTTTCCAGGTGGCCTTCCCAGGAGGGAACCTGAGTGGTCCTGACTCTCAATCACATTTTTCACGAGACCCCCGGAGGCATTTGCTCCTCAAAGACAAAGACATGACAGAACCATGGGGTTAGCTTATGGGAAGCCTACAGTGCCACTGCTTAGAAACTAGACCATGGGACCTTCTAGATGGTTCTAGTCCTCCATATTCAGCCTCCAGTCTGGAAAAGAAAGGTGTCTCCAAGGCAACCAATGTCAGACTCCCTTGTTTTTGTGCGTGTGCATGTGGGGTGTGGGTGCCCTCTACAGAATGTGTGCCCCACTGAGCAGTACAAACAAGGGTACAACCTCCATAGAGAACTCACATAGCCCACACCCACCTGCCAACACCTACTCTAACGGCTCACTTCTGGGGGCTGTGTTGTCATTCACATTCACCTCCATGTCTAGAGTTTCTACCACACAGTCTTCTCCTGAGACTACCAGCCTCAGAAAACTGGCTGCCGAGAAGAAAGGCACCACCCAAGAATACACTCAGACTGATTGTCGCCTGAAAACAAGTCTTAATTTTCACAAGCCTCTCCAAAGAACATGGCAATAATTTTGTTGACGCCTACAGAGGGACAACTCTGAGTTGCCCGTGTCACTGAGATGGAGAAACTTGTGTTTCCTTCCACCATGG
The DNA here is from genome assembly GCA_907164525.1 of Lophiomys imhausi. Taxonomy (NCBI): domain Eukaryota; kingdom Metazoa; phylum Chordata; class Mammalia; order Rodentia; family Muridae; genus Lophiomys; species Lophiomys imhausi. Next base: position 669,449 of record CAJQZJ010000202.1, read on the forward strand.
TTGCTGGTCATTCTTGGTGCCATCAGATGTCGTCACCGGGAGAGAAGGGGTTGGCTCTTTGATGGTGTTTAGAAATGCTTCAGTTAGTCATTTTCTAGAACATTCATCAACTCATGCAGTCAGCACAAAGACACAGATGTGGGTGAATCTAGACCTAGTTTTATCTCTTTTGCGTTATTGATCAAGAGGTAGAAAGACCTGGCCACCTAGAAGCATCATCTCTTTCCCTGCAGACTGTTGCAGGGTCTTGCTTACTTACAACCCTTGGCTTTGAAACCCTCTCAACATCTGGCATCTGGGCTGAAATGCTCTGTAACTTTAGCCTTAGAAGCGGCTTTGTCTTGTAGCACGGCCCAAGCAAGACAGACCCAGGACTCCAGGATGGTGAAGTAAATGTGTGTGTCCTTGTGGTTTGTTGCAGAATTGGTGATGCTTCTGGAGTGGTGGTCAGGCACGGAGTGCACCCTCTACACTGACCCGAAGGCCTGCTCCCACTACGGGAAGGAAAACGCCATCGTGGTTCTCAATCATAAGTTTGAGATTGACTTTCTCTGTGGCTGGAGCCTGGCTGAGCGCCTTGGGATCCTGGGGGTAAGTGGGGTGTGCCTTTACTCTCCACGCTTTTCTCTGAGTCTGCCGTGCAACTTGACATTTGCTTTCAGTCTCTCAGAGCTTCTAAAGGCTCTTAATGGGGTTATTGTTGAAATTTAGGGGGCAGAGGTGAGATAGGATCTTGCTGTGGAGCTCAGTCTGTTCTAGAATTTGTCTTCCTACCTTAATTTCCCACAGAGTCGAGATTAGAGGCATGAACTCTACCATGCCCGACATTGGCAAGATGTTTTTATTTAATTTTGTTTTGTTTTCTTTTGTCTGTGGGGTCATAGAATGAAATGCTCTCAAAAACTGTTTGTATTGGTTCTTTTTCTCCTTGCTGTGACAAACTACCAGACAAGAGAAACGAGGAGTTAAAGGCTGGTTGTGGTCAGTTGAAGGGTAGAGTCCATGCACAAGAGTCCACCCTGGTGGGGAAGGGTGGCAGCAAGAGTTCAAGGCAGCCAGTCAGTCCTCTGCAGTCAAGAAGCAGAAGAATGTGTTTGCTTGTTTTATTTTCCACCCTTCAGTTCATTCCAGGGCCCTGGGCCACGGAATGGTACTACCCACAGGGAAGGAAAGGGGGGTCATCCCAGCTCAGTTAGCCTAATCTAGGTAATGTCCCGCAGGTGTGCCTGGAAGCATGGCCCACTGGTGAGTCTACAGCAGCAGTTTTCCACCTGTAGGCCACCACCCCTTTGGGGGTCAAATGAGTCTTTCACAGGGGCCGTCTAAGACCATCAGAAAACATAGATAAATATATTATAGTCATAACAATACCAGAATTACAGTTATGAAGTAACAATGAAAATAGTTTTATCGCTAGGGGTCACCACGACATGAGGAACTGTATTAAAGGGTCGCAGCGTGAGGAAGGTTGAGGACCCCTGCATTAGAGCCAGCCAAGTTGAGGATATTAACCGTCATGATTCTTCTAACTTGTGTTTAGAGGGTTAACATCTTATGACCAATAGCAGGACGTACCTAACCACACCACACGCCAAGTAAGCTTTATAATTAGGTTTTATTAATCCTTATGGAAGCATTTGTGAGTGGATATGTATCAACATTCCTTAATAAAAAACCCTCAGTTAGAGTTTCTGTAGTCTGCTCAGGAGCACCCAGCTGTAATTGGATTCGGACTGGAATATATCTAGTTTGGCCCCAATGCCCATTCTTATGTGTGTGTGTGTATGAGCACATTTGCTTAGCTCACAGGCAGAATTCACTTGCTTGGAATCACTGCAGGCTTAAGAGTGTCGAGTCCTTGAGTGGTAAAGTTTCAATAGCAGAATTTGGAATTATTCCTAAATTCTGTTTCCCTCAAAATTAGTTTGCCTTCTTGAATGTAGCTTCCTTGCTTTCATAACTGAATCTCTTCGGTTGGCTTTTATCATCTTTAACGCACTGAGGTGTTTCATGCTTGAGTCTGTATCATATTAATGATTCAAAGTCACTAACAGCCTTCAGATACTGCAATGGGAACAAATGCACGTTGGCCCCAAGGTGGAAAAGGCCCCAGAAGTTTTGCATTTGGAGTAATGGCCCATAGATAGGCAGATGGCACACTTGGTTTTGGTAGCACATGCACGTGTGTGTGTGTGTGTGTGTGTGTGTGTGTGTGTGTGTGTGTGTGTGCGTGTATGTATGAGCACATTTACATTTGTGTTCAAATATGTTTTCAGAACAAAAATGAAAATTCTAGTAGAGAAGTTTCCCCTCTGTCCATGGGGGGGGGGCACATTCCAAGGCATCCCAGGGATGTCTGACTCTGTGGGTAATATCAGATCTTATATGTGCTGTGTGATGTTTTTGTTGTGTGTGTTCCGACCTCAGACTCTAACTAGCACATAAGGATAGTGAGAGGCAAATGATAAGTAAAGCAGACCAATCAGTCATGATCTGCAGTAATAGAGTATCTGAACATTGTATGTGGCTTTGTTATGTTCTGAAGTCACGGGTGAGGTAGAGAGCTACAATGTCCCTGCCATCTTGTGCTTGGAGGCAATTGATAATCTCCTGGATGTTCCAGGTGGGTTTGGTGGCTTTTCTGTTCTGAATGTGTTGGCTTTTCCACAAGTAAGGAGTCCCTGAGGTAGAGGACCATGAGGCCTGGTCAGCTTCCTGCTCTACCTAGAGAAGGGGTATGACCCTGAGCCTACAGCTCTCATCCATACACACTGTGGTGGTTTGGATAAGAATGACCCCCCCAATATGCTAATAGATTTGAATGTCTGGTCACCTGGGAGTGACATTAGGAGGTGTGACCTTGTTGGGTAAGTGTGGCCTTATTAGAGGAAGAGTGTCACTAGGGGTGGGTTTTCAAATGCTCAAGCTGGACCCAGTATCTGTCACTTTTTCTGCTACCTGCTGATCCGGATGTAGAACTATCAGCTGCCTCTCCAGCACCATGTCTGCTTGTGTGCTGCCATACTTCTGCCTTGACAATAATGGCCTATCAAATGTTTTCCTCTTACAGAGTGGCTGTGAGATACACAGAGAAACCCTGTCTCGAAAAACAAACAAACAAACAAAGAGTTGCTGTGGTCATGGTGTCTCTTCACAGCAAAACAGCATCAACTGAGACACTTATCCACACTTATGAGTAAACACCAGAGTCCCAGTTGCTGCTCAGTTTGCAAGGAAGCAACTGGCAAGTCTGATTCCAAAGCTTCTTTCAGGATCAGAGCCGGAGCCCTCTGGGAACTTGAAACCACAGGCCGACTGCTAGCAGAACCAATTTCATGGATACGTGTAGCACTCCTAATGAGGAGCAGGAGTCATTGGTACCTTTATGAGATCAGGCATGGGCTATAGGACACTAAAGTTCAGAGAAGCTTGCACATGGCCCAGAACCCAGGGAGAGGCCTGTGGCCAAGTGTCCACAGCCACGGGGAAGGAGGCATACATTCAAGAGAATGGGAATGATGTAATACACATGGAGAAGTGACACAGAAAGGGGACTCAGAGTCATAGGGGTGACCCTTGGTCAGACAGAGGACCCACGAGGAAAGTGTGGATCCAGAACTAGAGAGGGGACCCAGGGCTGAAAGATCTAGGCCTTGAGGGTGTAGGGAAGGACTAGACCTTCTTGGAACAGACACTGTCTCAGCAGCCCAGGGTTTTCCCCAAAGGTTTTCCACCCCTGAGCACTGTACTGAAGCAGCAGCTCCTCCTGCCGGCTGGGACTTCAGATCGGCATTGTGATTTATTGAATGAATATTAGATTCAGAGATTTTTCCTTTTTATTATCTTTAAACCTGAACGGCCTAGGTCGGATGCAATGGGTGTGAACATCCCCACTGGTGTGGTGGTGGCTGGAGCTTAGGAGTTGGGGAGACCCCACCAAGAGGTTGAGCAGTGTCACACCCTGCAGTGCTTCCCCAGCTCTGGTGTCCCCTAAAGAACTGAGGGGAGATGGGGTGTAACACTTGCCCATTTACTCCCAATCACCAGAGAAGCAGCCAGCACCATTGCTGCATGGACTTCAATAAAAAGGAGGAGAAAGAAGACGAGAGGAGGGAGAGGAGAGAGGAAGGAAGGGGGGGGAGAGGAAGAGAAAGTTGGAGGGAGATGACTACTTTCACAGGCAGGAGCTGTTGGACTATTACCTGCCATGAGCACCCTCCCTGGGTAACAGGCAGCTTTGTCATCTCTCCTCAGAGGTGTTAGAGACATAGAGATGCTGGATGAGATGCCCACCCTCTCCCTAGAGTGACCCATAAGTCCTACTGCTTTAGAAAGGACAGGGAAAAGTGTCTTGTTAAATTAATGGAGCAGACTCTTGTTTTCTAAGACCTTAAAAGAGAGAGAGGGGGGGGAGAGAGAGGAGAGAGAGAGAAAAAGCAACAACACATTATTCACCTCTCTGCTTCTCCTTTTATAACACACTATTGAAAGCCTTCTGGAGTTTGAGGTAATTTCTTAGATTAAGAGGAGGGATTGAAGAATAGAGTGATGGAGGGAGGAGGGAGAGATTAGAGAGAGAGAGAGAGATCATATTGATCCTGACTGGCATTTTTTATTATCACCTAGAACAACCCAAGAGGAAATGAGTTTAAAATAAATGTAATTTGCAGACTCTCTTGACATTGAATATGAAGGACTAGTGATAGGGTCCTCTTTAAAAACATATTTGACCTTGTGAAAGCACTGAGCCCCCTCCATGGTGGCCTCAGTCAACCTGAGAAACCTGCCCTGGAGGCTTAGGTTCCCATAAGGCTGGACAGGGGCAGGGGTCAAAGGTCATGCGTGAGGTTCCCTCAGACACAGGCAGACCTTTTGGGGCCAAGTATTAGCTAGGGAGTGTGCCACCATGGGGCACAGAGAACTCAAAACTTCAGGTCCTACTTGCTTTTCTTTTTGCCTGAGTGAAACATGAATGTCCCAAGGTCGAGACTGTGGAGTCTCTGGACAGAGCCTGGTCTCATACTCCATTAATGATGTGCTAACCTGCTGTACTCATCTGGTACCCAGGCTGTGGCCTGCACTAACTCTGAGGCCAGCTGGGAGATTTTGCTTCAGATCCTTAATGAAGCCATGTGTCTTAGTCATCTGTGGCAGCGTGTGGTCTCCAAAGTGAGCAGGGTGAAACACAGCCATGCCGACTATTGACTCCGCCAGCTTTGTTGGAAAGGCAGGTGCCGATCAGCTGGGCTTGTAACGGGAGAGCTCTCAAGGCTATGGTCATGTGAATGCCAGAATGATGGTCCCCTCTGAAAGTTTGGCGGGTAATGGCTAGCCTCCAAGCTTGGTCATAGGCTTATTGTCCATGCCTCAATCCCAGACCCTTGGGCCTGTTGGAGGGTTTTCCTGGACACTGTAGCCCCTTTTCCCAGGGTATATGCAATGCCAAAGAGAGTGGGAGCAAGCACCCAGGACACAAGTCACAACACTGTATGATGGAACCTTCCATCAGATTCCATTTGTGAGAGGTGAACTCAGAGCAAAGCCAAACCCAGGGAAAGCTCTAGGTCATGGGACCAGCTCAGAGGTCACCCACCACATTGCGGTGTTTTGATTGAGACCCTCACTTCCTCTCCTTGGTAAATATCACTCAGGTAATATAAGGAAGCATGGCCTGAAAACAGGTTAGGATTTGTTGCATTTCTCTGTGCAAAGAGCAGGCCAAAAAGAAGAATTGTTATTTCTTTTCAAAGTAAAAAAAGATTTTTTTCAGACAATATATTTTGATCATTTTTCTCTCTCTCCGAACTCCTCCCCACCTTCCTACCTACCCAACTTTATGTTCTCTCCCTGTCTCTCAAAAAATAAAAATCAAATGATTATCATCCTGGGGTTTGAGATTGTCCTCACTTCTGATGTAGGACTCAGTCATGAAGCAGATTGCCTGCAACTTCCCAGCTCTCAGAGCTCTGAGACTGGCCACCAGCCAGCAGGCCGGGGAGAGGGGCCTAGCACCTCCTGCTTATCTTTGACTCTCTAATGAGCTTGGAACACACTGCCTATTGCAAATGGGCCCTAATAATTCATTTCTTATAACATCTCAGCCAAGATTAATTGGCACCCTATCTGCAGATTTTGGCTGGCCCTGCAGTGACAGCTGGAGTGGACAGATGTGCCGCTTTAGGCCCTGACCATTCATTTACTGAGCCAGGCAGGGTGGGGAAGTGGGGGTCAGGGGAAAGACCTAGTGTTAACACAGCTAAGGAACCCAAGTAATTGGTACCTACAAGGTGGCCAAGTGAATCCTGGATAGAGAAAAGTCCCAGGCAGCTCACAAAAGCACAATCCTTTCTGAGCCAGCCCTAGAGTGCAGTCCCAAGCTAGGCATGGCAGGACCTCTTCTTTTATGGAATGCCGGTTAAGTTCTCCTGTGCTGGGCAGGAGTGAGCCAGCAGAGACTAGACAGCAGGACTGGCCACTTCCTCTTCTGCAAACTACCCCAGCCAGTGACATCTGCTCTGAACAGCTCTGTGCCCCAGTAGCTACCCCCCCCCAAATCTGTTCCTGCTCAGGGCCCTGCCCACCTGCCACTGGATCTCTTTCAGTTGGCCGTACCACCAGAACCTGTCAGAGCGAGGCATCCCACTATCTCCTGCCTGAAAGGAGTCTTGTGTGTGCCCCTGTTTACACCCCCACCCCACTCTCTCGGTAATATTTTCTGCTTATCTTCCCAGATACTCCAGCCAAAGGCCATTCTAGAAATATCCAGGCCAGCCTTTCAGAATAGTAAGGGGTTGGGATGTCGTAGGGTGGGGGTGATGGGGGTGGTGAAGACAGGAACTCTTTTTATCTGTTTGGTACTGGCCACCACAGACCCTCAGAGAAGAGTTGGGATGGAAGATCCCTTGCTGGCCTTAGCACACTTCTTGGCCACCAAACACCCCTCCTCTCCTTTCAAATCTAGAAAAGTCTGGGCTTGCCAAGGGGAAGGAAGTGGCTGAGCTGAGGGAAACATTCTTTAGTGCTGAAGGACGTTGCACATTGGGCTTGATTTTGATAAATGGCATGTGGTTATTTCCAGCCTGAGAGAGAGAGATTCTTAGAGAGTACTTTTGTTTCGCATTTGGTCTGCGCATCTCTCCCGTAGCTGGGCTTCATCTTGTTTGGAGAGACTCTTGGGACTTTCTGGTAGGAAACTCTCCACAGCGTTTTCCTGTGTGTGAGGCCCTGGAAAGCTGGAGCAGGGCCAGCACCATAAGAAAGATGTACCATGTACTAGAGTCTCAGCCTTTTGATACCCACTGCCACACCAAGCTCATCATTTTGAATTCTGTCCTCATCTCTTTCATCATCCCAGAGCCTCCCTGTGCATATGGCTCTCAGAGGACGGCAGCTGCTTAGCCTGTCTGGGGGTGGGGGGGCGTGTGGAGAGAGACAGGAGAGAGACTAATCAAGTCTCCAGTGTGCTGTTACTGTTTGCCAGTGAACTTCTGCCTACCTTGAGGTCCCAGACAGCCCCACTCACCCTTGTGTCCCATGTATTAATACCATGCCTGGCCTAAAGGAAGTCCTTGCATGGACTGATCAGTTTGAAGTTAATATTTCCAGGAAATGAACTCTCATGTCACGGGTGGGAACCAAGGCTGAGCTGTTGGTTGCCTTGCTCGCCCTCTGTTGTGACCAGGCTAGTCCTGACCTCAAGCCAGGCAGGCCTCCATTAGACTTTGGTGTTTGCTTCTTGTCTCCAGTTTATATGCAAGGAGCGCGTTAGAAGGATGAAGTGTGGCCTTTTGACCTGCTTACTTTTAACAAACATCTCACCTATTTCGAAGTTTGAAATGACCAAATTTATTTTTAACTGAAAAAATTTTTAAAAAATAGAAACTTTAACAACAAAATAAGCTCACAATGAATGGCACTACTAAATTTCAGTAATTAAAAATTTTAAATTGTATTTATTTAGTGTGTGTGTGTGCACACATGTGCATGACATAGTATGTATGTGGAGGTCAGAGGGCAAATGCACAGGTTTCTGCTCTTGCCTTTCCCTGTGTGGGTCTGGGGGATCCACCTCAGGCCACAAAGCACCTGCTGAGCCATCATCTCGCCAGCATTAATTTTTATATATTTAGTGGAAATAACCAACCATGGCTAGACCCAAAAGACTAACTGATAAATCTGCAGGAGTGGTTGCTTATTTGAAATGTAGTAAGGTATTCATGCAAACACAGCCCTCTTGAGCAGGAGCCACCCTGCTGAGTGACCTCAACCATGAGCAGGTTTCTGCAGGATCCTGAGGGCTGGGATTAGAGGACAGGAAACAGCGCCAGGCACAGGTCCTAACCTGCATGCCAGTACTGGTTTGCATCTTCCATTTGGTAGGCTGTTGTCTTGGACCTAGAAAGGGTCTCATTTGCAGTCCAGTAGTGAGGTGAGTTAAAAGTCACCAAATTTGAGGGTTAAGATACCCCGAGTCTAGCCCCAGAGCTATTTAAAGCAGTTCTATGGTCATCTGGTCACAGCCTCGCTGAGTTAGATGAAGAAGCTAAATTCTGGTTTGGAGAATGGCTGTGTTCCCTGAGACATAGGTGATGTCCTCCCTGGTGTCAGGGGAGGGGAGGGAGCACCCATGGTAATGAAATTCTCAACCTTCATGCTTCTGCAAAGCTTTAGCTCTCCCGCCCTCCACCCCCTTCTCCTACCTCCACAAAATGTCTACAACTTTTTCAATGTAGGATGTACTGCAATCCAAAAACTGTCCAAGGTAGACACTTCAGCACCGGGTGGTTGTGGGTTCCCTATATTAATTTTAGGTTTTCCTAGACGTATTTACATCTTACTGTCATAATAGTTTCCAGAATGTTAGTTATAAATGAGTTAACTTGTGCCCTCCTCCCATCTATACATCTCCTATTTAGGGTGATATGAGAATTGTAGATGGAGCAAATATTAGTGGCTGTAAATTAAGGGTAGACTAATTGGATTTGTAATTGGCCAGAGAGTGAGCATTTTCAGCACTGTGGACCACATCATCTCTATGACTACTATTCAGTCCGTGGTAGCAGCTGTGTTCAGGTGAATGCTAGCCCTGTGCTGATTAAAACTGCATTAGCACCAGTGGGCAGCAGAGTGGGCCTTGGGCTTTGGTTTTCAGCCTTACCTGTATAATTATATATTGTGTAATGTGTAATACACACTGTAGTCAGAGTGCTTTTTACAGTGGAACATTAAAGTGACTCTTGGTGATGTAAGACGGTGATAGAAATGCAGAGCCTTGAGTCACGTTCTCTAGTTGAACCCCTAGATCACACAACCCACCTTCTTCACCAGCTACCAAAGGCCAAATGCTGACACCCACTTGAGTGTCATAGAGAATCACGAACAGGAAGTGCACCCAAGAATGCAATTATGATTGACTGGGTGAGACTGACCAACCCACCCACCCAGCAGCTGTGATGTTAGAGCCAGTAGCATCTCTGTGGGTGACAGTGTGGGCTATCCTGTAATTCCTGAGCACCGCCACATGTAATTTTTGTAAGATACAGTACCTAGAATCTTAAAGATAGTTTCAACTTCCAGAAAGAGATGCTTAATTTGTCAGTGAAGGCTTTTTGTTTGGTTCCGTTTGCTTTCATCATAGAAGCTTTAAGCAGGGTGGTGACAGAAACAAAAGAAGGTAAGGGACAGCAGGAATGTTCTTGCCTGTCACAAGAGTAAGAGGGAACTCTGGAGTCTGGGGTCTAGTGCGGACACAGAGTAATGGACTTCCAGGAAGAACTGTGACCCCAAAGACAGTTTGGTTTCCAGGATGATAGGCCAAGAGCAGGATCACCTCTGCCAGTTCATCCTCCTTCTGAGACTTGAAGGTTACTCTGTGCTGAGAAGAAAAGCTAGGTTAGATGTAGGAGAGTCTGCCCAAGCAGGGTAATGCTGACAATATGGTTTCAGCCATGGAGACCCTGAGTGGAAGACAGAAGAGGGGACGGAGGGGAGAGGGCTTTGTGCACTGCCTGCTCTCCCCTCTAGGCGTTTAAGACTACGGCTCTGAATAGACAGTGCTCAGCTGCCCTCAACTCCCCACACTGCCAATGTAGGGATCCATCTCAAGAGTCAGGGACCATCTCAGTCAATTCCAGAGTGAAGGGTAGAAACACAAACAGGGCAGTGGCATTGGTAGGGGGCAAGCATGGGGACCTGAGTTTGGCTCCCCCTAACTGCCAAATGCTTCAGACACAGTGTGCTTGTCTGTAATTCCACTGTTCCCACAGGGAGGCAAGCCATGAAGATAGAGTCCCCAGACACTTGTGGGCCAGCTCTCCTGGCATATGTGGAAAACAAGTAACAAGGAGGCTCTGCCTCAAACAAGGCAGAAGGCAAGGACTGGCAGCTGAAGTTGTACTCTGGCCTCCAGATATGTACCCCCTGGCACATATGCTTGCATTCATATACACAAATGTGCTTGCGCGTGTGTGCACATGTGTGGGAACACACACACACACTCAGAGAGAGAGAGAGAGAGAGAGATCCAGCAAGGTGAAAGTCATTTTGCCCCATTAGATCCCTAGTTTCCCACAAAGCCTGGCCATGGGACAGCTGCTGGGGTACAACACCAGCTGCCCTGGCCTGAAGAGCTGGGCTCTGTTTCCAGCCTCAGGGGTGATTGGCAGAGATGAATAAGAACATCCATTTGATACAAGTTGACTTCCCAGCCTCACCTGTTACCCATGCCAACTATGGGGCCCTTCAAAATGCTGGCCTGCATTCCTAAGAACTCAGTGGCTTTGCTGACAGGTTGGTCTGCGGGACAGCATTATACAGACTTGCCAGACAGGCATCAGGATGGGCTTGGTGAGCACACATGGGCCAATCTAGGAGAGTTGTGGTCCACAAGAGCATCCTCAAGCCTCTATACCTTCGGTTGATAGCGGGCACTTTCACAGACCCCTATCCACAGGCTGTCCACCTACAGTGCTGGGTGTGACCCTGCCCTCAGGTCAACGCAGTGGGAAGGGCTCTAAGCTCAAAGGCTGTGGCTCTGTAGCCTTTGGTATGATTGGTCACTCCTTCCCGCTAAGATCTCCAACAGCCATGGGGTAACTTCTGTCACCTTCACGGACATCCTGAGGTTCTTTCTCTATTTCAGAACTCCAAAGTCCTGGCCAAAAAAGAACTGTCTTATGTCCCCATCATTGGCTGGATGTGGTACTTCGTGGAAATGATCTTCTGCACGCGCAAGTGGGAGCAAGATCGGCAGACGGTCGCCAAGAGCCTGCTCCACCTCCGGGACTACCCAGAGAAGTATCTGGTATGTAGGCAAAGGAGCAGCGTGCTGTCTGGCTCCTGCGGAATTATGTGTGTCCACCACACATAGGAGTCACTTGAGGAACGTGTGTGACCTTAGGGCTTTGTGTAATGTGAGGACATTTTGGGACTGACCTGGGGTCAGGTGTGACTGTGGGCTCCCATGTGACCGTCGACCTTTGCTTTCCAGTTCCTGATTCACTGTGAGGGCACACGGTTCACAGAGAAGAAGCACCAAATCAGCATGCAGGTAGCCAAAGCCAAGGGGCTGCCCAGCCTCAAGCACCACCTGCTGCCACGTACCAAGGGCTTTGCTATCACCGTAAAGTGCTTGCGAGATGTAGGTAAGGATGACACCTAAACCAGGCGGGGGCCCTCAAGGCGAGGTAGAACCTGGGTCAAGAGGCAGGTGCCAGTCTGGCTGTGCCCCTCATATTTTTGCATCCCAGCGAATACTTCCCTCTGCTGGTCAGTGGCATCACTGCATTGTGCAGAAAGTGCAGGGCCCCTGGAGGGCCCCTGAGATGGCCTGATCTGGAGCTGCAGAGGTTTTTTGAGGCTACCTCTTGCTTGTCCACTGCTGTCCATCACCTGCAGATACTACGACAGCTGACTTAAGAGTCTGGAGCCTGAAGCCACTGTAGATAAAAACAGAAGCAGGCAGTGGTAACTTGACCCTGACATCCTGCCATGACTATCTTTAGTTCCTTTTTAACCCACCTCTTCAGTTCAAAATATTTTTTTTTCTTCTATGAAACTCCTTTCTCGTGCATCCCTACTCCCTGGTCCTTGGGCTCCAGAAGAGGCTTGACTTCTTACCTGGGCTGGATAGGACTTGACATAGTTTCAAGTGTGAAGCACCACAGAGCAGACCTTCTTAGAAATTCACGTACCAGGCATGCCATGAAAACACTTTGTCCTCCATAAAGAGGTGGGCCAAGCTGGCCCTGCTCTGTTGCCAGAGGCAGGTCACATGTGGCTTCTGGCTCCACGTTACTAGCTTCTATAGCCTTATTATTTTTATCTCTTGTGAGGGAGACTTCCTTAGCTCCAGGTCAAGGATTTAGCCAGGGCACCCAGGACATAAATAGGTTAAGTGTCTTCCGGGCTAGTGCCCACCTTAGGCAACAGTGCCCACCAATGACAGGGAGAGTGGTTGGGTCCTTGATGACACTGCCTCTGGGTACTCCTGCAAGCCAGCATGGGGACTCTCGCCCATCAGCAAAGACAGTAGACCTCCACCTGGGGGACCTGCATCTGTATGGGGGAAGGAAGATGACAAATTTTATCACATTTGAACCCTTGCACTTTGTATTCCCAAGTGATCCAGGTACCATTTACAGTTCCATGGTCCCCCTGCTACTTTTACTAACAGTAAGTGCATACATGTAAAGCTCTCAGCTCAGGCTCATGATCATATCAACGTGAGTACAGTGTGCTCAGCTTGCAATTGTGACTGACACCTATCACGTCAGCCAGTGCATGATGGTGGCATCTTGAGCCCACATGCCAGGAAAACAGTTAGATTTAGTGATGCGTCTAAGCAAGGTGTCTACTGCTGGGAAGTAGTGGTTGTGGGTGCCACACCCTCAGATCCCTCTCCTTTCTCTACAGCCTCACACATTAGGAAGAGGGCATGTTTCCACCATGTTTTTCCACGTTCTATTCACTTGCTTGTCATTAGATCACTCATGTTTTGACTCGATAAACATTTCTTGAGCCTGGGCAAGGTCCCAGGGCTCTGGCAGCAGACTTGGATGTAATGTGGTGTATGCTGGTAGGATAACTTACCATTGAATAGAACCATTAACACGTCAGCTACCTTTTCCCTCCAGGATTTAGACGTCACGTCCTGGTTTTGTGGGTGCTTCATTTTAAAGGGGACACATACACTCACACACACACATCCTCATAGAAAGGGTTACACTGCAGCTGGAGAGATGGGTTAGCAGATAAGAGTGCCTTACTGCACGTGCAGAAGATTGGAATTGAGTTTCCATCACTATTCTCTGGTGGCTCACAACTGCCTGTAAGTCCAGCCACAGGGGATCTGATGTCCTCTTCTGGCCTCATGTATGTACACATACACTCACAGACATGCATCTACATAGTTAAAAGTAAATCTTTTATAAAAAAGAAAATCGTATTTGATAAATTTTGCATTAAAAAATAATGGCTATAGGTCTGCAACAGTCACATCCTTCAATGAGTCTAATTCATCTTCTACCCATGTTTGTTCAAATATTGGCAATTGCAGCTACGATTGGCTCTGCCTACTAGAAGGTAGGTTATTATCATTATTATTAGGATAGATCTGATAGGCATCACTGCTTTAAGCCCACGTGACTACAGGAGTTACTCTGTTTTTATGACTCAATTACAGTGGGCTTTCTGATTACAAAAGATGACACATGATGACACATGTTCAGTGTAGAGCAAGTGAACAATCTAGGAAAACCCAAGGAACAGAGCTCTGTCGTGTGTGTCATTGGTAGAAGGGTTACAGTGTGCTTCTGTCTTCCTGCGTGTGTGACTACCAAGCAGAACTGGCCTCACCTGCTATATATTGCCTTGTGTTTGTCTTGTCTTATAGTCCCAGCTGTATATGACTGTACACTCAATTTCAGAAACAATGAAAACCCAACACTGCTGGGAGTCTTAAATGGAAAGAAATATCATGCTGATTGCTACGTTAGGTAAGTCGGCCCTGCTTCCATCCTAGAAAAGGGAGGGCTTGTTTCTAAGTGATAAGTCACAAGGAGGCTGCCTTCCAGAAGTGTATGGTTAGCATCTCGCTTGAAGTCTGCTTCCTATTAAACTTCTTTCCAGTCTTTTATTTATATTATAAATTCAAGAGGCACACTCTGCTGCTAAGAATACCCTGGGGAGGATGCCTGCCTTCCCTCCCAGCTCCTTCCTGATATGTTCACCTGCTCACTCCTCTCATAGCCCACGCTCACTTTCATTCTTTCTGAACACATTTCCTGGGAAGACGGATTTGCTCTTTGGAAAGACAAGCCAATTTTCTTTTCTTTCTTTTTGCCTGCTTATTGACTTACATAATGAACCTAACTCTTGATCTCCAAAATGTCACCAAGGCTAGTGGAACCACAATGGGGAGATATAACAGACAGGAAGCCACAGGGTGATTTGTTCACTAAGCTGGTAACTTAAACACTAAACTCCGGTCTGAGTTGGGCCAGGTGGTGCTGATTTCCTAAGCTGTAGGTCACCTTTGAAGACCATCTAAGAGCACACCGAAGGAGACAAATGGTATAGAGCTTTCTGGGTAAAGCCATCTGGATGCCAAATCCCAGCACAACATAATGGAAGTCCAATGGCTAAGCACTCTGCCATGTCTCTCAAAATGTTTAAATACACAAATGCTTACATGGACTGAAGGCCTATGTTAACTTCCAGGAAGTGCTTCCAGCTCTTCCACAAAATGAGGAGGAGGCACCATCAGTTTCCTTTTGTAATGACACTGGCACAGGCTGTCATATAGCTCAGTGTATGGCAGACATAAAGGCACCATCATCATTCCAGAAGACCCCGACACTCCCTCCCCCTCGACCCCCACTGCCAGAGACAGAGTGGGTCCTTTCCCTCTGGTGTTCCTTTGACACTTGGCAAGAGCTTCACTCAGCTGGACCCTGGTAGGGTGCAAGATTGTTTGACCTCCACAGGGGGCGGGAGAGGAGATTTTCTTAGTAACTGCCCTTCTCTGGAGCATATGTGGGAATCGGAGTAGAGTACACAGCCAACTGTGATCCTTTCAAGTTCACCCACCAAAGCCAGCAACACTTCAGAGGCACTGAGCAAGAGTCCTATGCGACCCAACACACCTGTTCATGTGGAGTAACGCACTTAAGATGATTGGGATATTCTTCAGTACATACCACAATGTCATACAAAGTATTAACATATCTGGGGCACTACTGTCCAGTACACGATTAAAGAGTAAAACTGGATAGGCTCCAGCAAGAAACGCTTTGCAAAGAAATGCTTTGCAAGGCCTTGCTAACCTCATTCCTGAGACATATTTAGTGATCTTACTTGCTATCAGTGATTACAAAGAAGAAGGAAAGAAAGTTAATTTCATGGAAACATTGGTTAAGAGACATATTCGGAGAAGCTTGCAGGGATTTTAATATCAGGAAGAATTTACTGATGGAGAATACTGCCCCACAAGGAAGCCATCACCCTAACAGAGGTGGCTCACTACAGACAAGATGAAATCCCAGATTCTTCTCTGAATCCTATGGGGGAACAAAATCTGTCCTTATTAAGATATTTCTGGGTACACTGGGGTGTGAAATGTCCCGTGGAAAACTGTGACAAATCCACTTGTCCAGGGAGTAAAGGAGACATCCTTGAAACGTTAAGATCCAGTAGCCTGAGAGCGAATGAAGCAGGACACCAGGAAGTTACCTCTTCCTGTTCAAGGTGGGCTCTTTGCTAATGGATAACCCCCCACAATTGCCAGTCCCAGCCTGACAGCCACTCAGAGGCAGAGTGACTCAGAGGTCCCTATTCTGTCCAGATGTCCTACCTTCTCACACGCCAGGGTGGGCTGAGCTTCCGGCATCAGCCTCAATGTGGGTGTACCTCAGAGGAGGCAGAAAGAGCTAGTGTGTGAGATAGTCTGCCATTGCTGTTGGTCCTCGACTGAAGAGAGAGCTTGCGGGTTGTCCCAAATGCATGGATTATGCACCCACTGAACTATATCACAAGGAAAATGAGGCAGCACATCCTCTTTGGTGGAAGCAAATGTCGGGTTTGGGGAGGCGGAAGATGGGAAAAGGCAGATGATCCCTACTCCTGACAACATCTATGTCATTGACTTGATTCTGCTTGGTCACAGCTGCACTGGGGGATTTCCACCCATGGACTGCCCCCTCGCCACCTCTACATGGTTTAGTCTTCATAGTGACAGCCAGAACTGTCACTTGGGTGTGACTTGGTTGCTCAGTGTGGTTCTCTCTTAGCTAGCTGTTCTGTGCTTTTGCAGGAGGATCCCCATGGAAGACATCCCTGAAGACGAGGACAAGTGCTCAGCCTGGCTACACAAGCTGTACCAGGAGAAGGTGGGTGCACTGTGGTTGCGGTGGATGGACCTGTGGGGTCTAGGTTTCAAGATCCCATCCTGATGGGTGGGCACTGGGAGCCAGTTATTGGTGCCCCTAACGATCTACATGTCAAGCAGTAACAGAAAGAACATAGCAAAATAACATTTGTTAGGTGGCCTTACAGAAAGCAAAACCATCACGTGCGTAGTGGACCAACAGGAGGCAATGACTGTCTTGTATGGTCCAAAGATACACAATAGCTGAACTTTCAGGTCAGTGAGTTTGCTAACGTGCTGCTAGCAGGAAAAAGGCAGAGTAAACATCCTCAGTCGGGTACTTAGAGCAGTTAGAACAGTCCCTGAATGACAGTCACGCTGCAGTTCTCCACTGAGCTCTCTCTCCGTGGATAAGCTTTTGGCTTCCTCTTTCTGCCCAGGCGTTTTTACACCATGGTCTAAACAGTGACTTCTGCTGGATACGGTCCACCTTCCAGATGTTCTCAATCTTTTTAATTCTCTTAGCTGCTTGCTGTTTTCCTTTGCTCCCAGTCACAGAGTCAGGGACGAGCCACCCCCAGCACAGTTATGGAGGACACTTGAAATAAGCAAGCTCAGTGAGACAAGAGAGAGTGAGCCTCCTTGTTCCCAGAGTTTAAACAAGTTCAAACACATGACTGTTTACCAATATACTATCCGTCACAGAGGTCCGGCGGCCCGGCTTCCTTTCATGTCTTTCTCCCAGGCACGTTTCTCTATGGGAGAGCTCACTCTAGTGCAGTCTTGACTGCTCTTGAGCAAACTATTTGGTGCCTGTTTCCGTTCAAAGTGTGACTCAAATAAGAATTCGTCCCAGAAGGGTCACCATACCTTTCCTGGTCTAGCTCCCCAGTTCTCCCTGCTTGTTTTTCATCTGGGTAATGGCCTTGCCTTTCACAGGCTCCTCTCTTCCACAGATAGAAGCAGGGCAAGTGGAACCTAATTATCATTGCCCTCACTTGACCTAATGGAAGTCATCCCAAGCAAGGGCTGCCACCTCCTGTGAGCAGTACCTTGCAACTTTGTCATCCAAGCTCCAAGGCTGCAGGTAGACTGATGGGAATCTGCATGTTGAAAGGCCAGAGTGACAGTATATTTATTCTTGGTTGCATGTGGGTGGAGTTCGCGTGACCGTTCATTCACTTTCCCTTCAGCCTAACATGTTGTCCTTATGGTAGGCATGATCAAGGCTGGCCAGCACACAGGATGGACAGCTGCAGCTATCTCTCCATGTAACACTGAGGAAAGGGGCACCAGCCAGCACTGAAAACCCCCAGTGGCTCCCCACAAAGCACTTTCCATAAGGCTTTGACAGAGGTCCAGTAGGTACCACCTGAAACCCAGCTTGGTGTCTGAGGCACTTTTTCCTTTCCCCCAGGATGCCTTTCAGGAGGAATACTACAGGACAGGGGTCTTCCCAGAGACACCCTGGGTTCCCCCACGGCGGCCCTGGGCTCTGGTCAACTGGTTGTTCTGGGCATCACTGCTGCTCTATCCTTTCTTCCAGTTCCTCATTAGCATGGTCAGCAGTGGCTCCTCGGTGACACTGGCCAGCTTGGTCCTCATCTTCTGTATGGGTGAGTATTGAGCGGAGGCTCAAAGCCGAGCCAGAATGCTTGGCAGGTACAGGATGTGTATGGGGGGGGTACTCCTTGCAGGCTGAGTAGCACCCACAAGGGCCAGGCTCATGGTGCTGTCGGGGGAGGGAGGTCTCAAGGTGTGCCTGGAGGAACTGGACTGCCCAGATGCTGTGACATGGAGCTGGAATTCCCTGACCCCCAACAGATGAACTCATAACTATAGTCCTGCCTCGCTACCCTCTGAAGATGGCTCTGCTGGCTCTCTCCCTTCCCCAGAGGGCAGCGTGACAGGGGTCTTGTGGGACCAAGTTGAAAGCTCTTTGCCTTAGAAACGGACATGGGACCCTGCCTAGGGGGCTGACTTTTCCTCTGTAACCAGGTGACTGGCCTTGAATGAGGAGGCTTAGAAGTTACGTTCTTCACAAAGATTTACTTACCCAGTGGTTCCTCTTACACCAAGCCTGTGTGCATGCTGCTGCCTCTGTCACTGCCCTGTGTGTGACACTCCCCTGCCGCCTGAAGGCCAAGTCTGATTCTGAGGCTTATGGGAGCACAGGCAGCTTTAAGGCTTTCCATGACAGGAAAAATGGCACCAGCCAAGGCCAGGAGACTGGTGTTTATGTCCTAAACAGGCCAGCTGTTAATATGAAACATGAAATACTGTGGTCTCCAGGCAATGCAAGGGGCTTAAGCGGGAAGTCTCTCAGGACGGACTCCCACTTGGAGCCTGGTGCTGATGGCATCTCTAAAGGATCAAGGCACAACCCACTAGGTCAGTGGTTCTCGGCCCTTCTAACACTGATTGATCCCTTGAATACAGTTCTTCATGTTGTGGTGACCCCAACCATAAAATTATTTTTGTTGCTTCTCCGTAACTGTAATCTTGCTACTGTTAAGAATCATAATGTAAATATCTTGTTTTCTGATGGTCTTGGCCTACAAAAGGGTCATTTGATCCCCAAAGGGGTCACGACCCACAAGTTGAGTACCACTTCACTAGATGCATCTTCTGAACCACTGTTTTCACTTGGTAACTTGTGAGTGCCTTGACACGTCCAGTGCATGAACCAGTCTGTCTGCATCAGGACCACCAATTTTAGGCTCTGCACTGAATGCTGGGAAGGAAGCAGGCTGGGAGAGCCGGATGCGGCAGGGCTTGTGGGCAAGGAAGAAATCGCACTCCTGCTTCTAATAGCTGGACAGGCAGCAAAGGTCATGCCCTCTCAGGCTATGCTCCCTAGGGATGGGGAAAGGGCCACCTAGGTGTGAACCAAGTGGCCTGGGGTGCTGAGGTCATTCGGAAATGTTCCCAGAAGTGACTGCCTGCTGTGTCCTTGCTGACACCATATTCCAGTTCGTACCACCTTGAGTCCTCCATTTCTCCTGAACTGCTTTGTGCCTGTACTCCTCCCCTTCCTGAGGCCTTTGAACCAGAGTCCACGTCTCTTACCATTTCCTGTACGTCACTGAGCCTCCTGCTTACTAGACGCTCCACACAAATGCTGGAACTGGAACTTTCTATTTCAGCTTGCCCACGGATGTCCCAACAGACACCTCTTCCCATGCATGGGCTGGCCTCCCTGTCCCTGTCCACTGCTTGGTCCTGGAGAACATGATGCTTTGTGACACAGTGGGTACACAGTGCCTGCATCCTCACAAAGCGCCCGCCGTAAGCCACTACCCCACAATCTCCAAAGAACCCCATTTGCCTTGGAAAGCAGAGAGTTCTGCGAACTCTATGGATATGTGTGTTGCTTGCCCAGTTCTGCTTACCTCCACTGTACAAGGATGTACCTCCCCATTTCATCCTCCCCGACGAGCAGCCCTGCCGTTTTCCTTTTAATGTCACTTCCATGTGCAGAGGAATGTCCTGAAGCTGGAGTCAAATGGCACACCAGATTCACTCGCATTGTGCAGCCAGAGGCCTCCTCAAGGCTCTTGTTGGCAAAGCGCCCCTGGCGTGTGCTGGGATTCTAACTGCTCTTCCCTGTCTCTGCAGCCTCCATGGGAGTCCGATGGATGATTGGCGTCACAGAAATTGACAAGGGCTCTGCCTACGGCAACATCGACAACAAACAGAAACATACAGACTGACTTGGAGGGAATTATCACCTCCAAAGGGAATCTTGAGGAACTGTTGGCCTCTTCCTAGCCTTTGTCAAAGGGTTCGGTGATGGAGACTTGGAAGCCTTGCTGTGACAAACAGAAACCACATAGTTTGTCTCAGTGCTGGATGGGAAAGGAAGACTTTCTTAAACCTTTTCCCCACCCTGACCCCCCCCACCCCGTGTGGATTTGTGTGTGTTGTGTGTGTGTGTGAGTGTGACAGAGAGAGAGACAGAGATAGATAGATAGAGAGAGAGAGATGGGGAGAACAGATGCGTGGTTGTGTCTACACTTGTGACCCTGTGACAATAGGGTCTATAAGGCTGCAGGGAAGGGCGGGCTGGGGTGGAAGGGAAGCCCCCCCCACCCCGTCATCTTGTGGTGCTGTGTCTTCTCTAAGCCTTGATTGCCAGAGACAGAGTGAAAGTGCTTTAGGTAAGGTGACTAAATTATGCCTCCAAATAAGAAAAAGAATTAAAGTGTTGGTCTGGGTTGTTTGGTCTGGCATGTGTTTACACAAACCTTCCACCATCCACTTGCCATGGATCTGGGTATTCCAGAGGGCAGCCACTCACAAGCTGCGCTCCCTGCAGGGGCTGCTGGGAGCCTGAGTTAGGTTCACACAATGACAGTTCATTTGGGTGTGTGTGTGACTTGTAACAAAATATTGAACAGTATCAATGTCAGGAAGGGTTTGTTTTGGCTCACAGTTCAAGGGCACAGGCCATCAGCGTGGGGAAGTCACCGCAGCAGCACAACAGGAGGCTCATCTCCTAGGTGGTCAAGCTGACAAGAGTCCACAAAGGCACATCCTGTGCAGTCACTGCACCCTTAGATGTCTGTGCACCAAGTCAGCAAATGGCAGCTACATGACTGACTTTGAAGAGCCAGGGGGTGATCGGAGTTCTAGAGCCCTCTCTGTTGAAGGGACAGCAACGTATTATCAATACAAATGAGTCAGAATTTGCAGAAAGCAGACATCACATCCTGGCTCTTTGTGGTGCAGAGTAGAGAGTGCCTGGAGGCCGAGCTCCCACAGGTGTGAGGCGCACCTGCCGTGCCATGAGGTTCAGAGATGCATAGAGAGAAGACTGGACACTACCTCTTCAGGGGACCATGGGGTTGCAAAGGCCGTTTGTGAATATCCCTTCAGGCCTCCCCTGCTCCTGAGGCCACTTTGGCTGGGACCTGAACTAGAGTGGGGGATTTGCAGTGTCCGCTGAGAGAATGTTGTCACGATGGCCATGGGAGAACCAAGGCTCACTGAGAGTCTATCCTATTAGGTTTTCAGAAAGACAATTTTTTTCCATTTGTTAACACTGACTTGGAATACGTCTTGATTCCTCAGCTTCTAAATTGAGCAAAACCTTGGAAAGGTAACAATGTTCAAAACATTACAACATGTGCATCCTTCTTTAAATTGGCGTCTGAAAGAGTGATTACAATATAAGCTCCAGTGGTAACTGCTCAGCCCAAACTGGTTGCAGTCAGCTAAATCGGGCTTGTCCATAAAGATGACAGCAATGGATAGAGGGGGCTGCTGGCTTCTTTGGGTTGGTCTAGTCTTCACCAAAGTACTGCGGATGTTACATCTGACAGAATGAAAGTTAAAAACAATCTGACCTTGGGGTCAGCAAGCAACCCACAGGACGGGGTGGTCTGAAGGAGTGTCATAATTGTATGTCAGAAGTGGAGTTTGAAACGGGGAAAGGTGGACTGCCACATGTCTGAGGCTGCCTCACGGCCACCCGTTCTCCCCAGAGCACTGAGAAAAGCACAGCACATCACAAGTTCATGTCAAGTAGTGTGAAGACTGGAGAGGAAAGATGTAACCATGGAGCTTGGCTGGTGACGAGTTGGCACTGGCTCCCTTTCTGACACATCAGGCTCGCTCATGGCTCAGTGTCCTGTATGGAAGAGACTGAGCTGTGACGACCGATGCTGCCAATAACGACCTTAGGATCCAGAGGCAGTTCAGGCTCTAGTTTTAGTGAACAGTCTTGTAAAGGTTCCGAAGTCTATGCTGAAGTGAGCCTGGTGCCCCTTACAAGGTCTGCATGTGGCTTCCTGTCCTTCCAGACACCTGCTGTGACTCGCAGTGACAACTTGGAGCCTCTGGGACTTAGGACTTGTCTTTACCTCTTCCAAGCAACCACTTAGGAACCTCAGACCAGCTGCTTGCTTGTTGTCTGGATTCTTCCTCACATACATAAACATCTAGTGTCTGTGAAGACACTTGAAACTGTTGCCCACGATAGGGCAATTTTCTAAAAATGCTTTCCCAGAATTCATTGCAGATAGTTTCCTCTTTTTCTTACAATAAAGGAGGCTCTAAACTGACCCTCAGAATACATGCTGGGCAGAAGGGTTAGGCTAGCTCTGTCCACAATCAGACAAGTCCGGCAGGCAAGGGGCTCCATTGGCACAGAACCGCAGGCTTGCCTGGCACCCACCAACACCTCATATGCAGCGAGTGACCACGTCAGCCCACCTAATCACATCCTCAGCACAAGTGCTTCCTGACTTCAGATTTAAAAGCCAAATCATGCTTTGGGGCTTTGCTCTATCGTGCACAGGACATATGTGTGACAAAAGGAGGGTAAAGGCCTGAGGGCATCACTGTATTGCTGGGCCCTAAACATTCAGAGCAAAGTACCTGTTTTGTGATAGCCAACTGTTCAAAACTATTATTTTGGTCAAGAACACAGCATATAAAAAATGCCACCTAAATATTGTGGCTCTTTTTAGGAAACCATCTGAGACTGCCATAGCCTCCAGGGCCCAAGGCTTCCTCAGGTGGCTACAAAGAGGGGCAGAAGCTCAGAAACTTCACTACAGAATACCTATCTTAGTATTCTCCTTCCTAAAGCATAAAGGGAAGTGTCTTAAACACAATGAGGCTGAAATAACTGAACTCTAGGTACAATGCCCAGCTCTTCTGCAAAGGGGGACAATCTGTGATAAACTAGGCCCCCTTCCTGCTACAGCCTGGTCCTGTGGAGTGCATGCTTTCATCTTTCCAGTGTCAAGAAGCATCTAGGGCTGTGTGAGGAAAGGCCTTCGCAGGGCATGGCTTACACAAGTTAGACCTTTCAGATGGTCATACTCTACAAGCAGATAGTTTGGAAGTTTCTGGTGTCTATGCTATCTATGGCCAACATTCAGTGGGTGAGTGGTGTGGATACAGTGAGGGCCACTAAGCGGTAATTTCCTTAGACTTCTAAAATGAACCAAATTGTGTATGTATTGCTTTTCCCTTTTATATTCCCTAGAGTTGATTTTAGCCAGGTATTTGTCAAACACCCTAGGACCCCTGGCAGTCCTCAGTGGTGTCTGAGGGGCCGTTCTACCCAAGACCCCGCAGATGATGAGGTTAGAAAAGCTAAGGACACAAGCTCTCAAGATGAATACAAAGGAAGCCAAGCCAAGGGCTCCTGGCTGATGGGAGACTCTCCTCCCAGGCTGGCGCAGCCTCCTGCAGACACAGGTGTGACTTGCAGAAACCTTCCTTATCAAGGAGAAAAGACTCCCAAACCAGGGAGGGCCAGGGCAAGGCGTTCAGGTCAGAATGAGGTATTCTGTGTGAGCAAGGGGTTGCTCTCTCCCAGACGACAGTAGTCAGTCACTCTTTAAGGAAAAGGGCTCAGAGGAGGAAAGACCTGGAGAGGTAGCATGAAGACTGAAGAGGGGGATGAACAGGCTCAAAGATTCCGCCACAGCTTTCTGGAAGGTCAAGCAAGGATCACTCAGTCCGTGAGAAGTGCTGCCTGGGCTCAGACAACCAAACACATCTCCAGCACGTCATCAGACCAGGAAGTGTGACTTTCACAGGGCATCGGACAGAGAGAGCTTGAGTGTACCAAGAACAAAACAGTCATAGCAATCCCTCTTATTCTTTGCTCAGCAAAAATAAGATTAATGAAGTGTCCGGAAGATAGCAGCAAGAGGCCCAGCTTAAATGGGTGGAGTAAAATAAAAATTTACATAATGTTTTAATTTGAGAAAGTGGGGCTGGCGAGACATGAGTTCTTTCCCTGGGACTCATGGTGGAAGGAACCAGTTCCCACAGGTTGTCCTCGACCTCCACATGGTCGCTATGGTGTGTGTGTTCAGGTACCCTGAATGTCCACACAGTTGCCATTTGCATGTGTACTGCTCCACAGCTGCCCTCTTGCCACACTGCAGAGCTGAGTGGCTGCCACCAAGACCATGCGATCCATAAACCAAACATTAGCCCCTCTGGACCTCCACAGACAGCACCTGCAACGCAGGCTCTGGGGACTGTAATGCCAGCAGACAGAAGCTGCCCTTTTAACAGCCTGGTGTCCTTGTTACAACTGATTTTTCTCACTGAGAAGTTACCTTTAGACATAGGCTTATTTGTAAAGTACTAACCAAAGTAGTTATTTTGGTAGTTTATTTTTATCATCATTTTGTCTTAAGTGTCTTCTATCCTTACAAATTTCTGAAAGACAGGTAAATTAAACCCAAAGCATATAGAAGGAAAGAAACAATAAAGATTGGTTCAGAAGTAGAAACAGGAATCGGAAAAACAAGAGAAAATACTAATGAAACCAGAAGTTGACAAGACGGACAGACCTTTTTATCTTGCAAAGAAAGAGAAGACAGATGGGTTAGCTCAGGAGTATTTTTCCGGCAGCAGCTATCCAGAAACCGAGTGTGACAGGCAGGCAGGTAGTAAACAACTGTCTGCTAGGAAACCAGACAACCAGACAACGTGGTGAGACTTACTTGGTAGAAGCCTTAAATCCATTAAAATAAAAGTCGGAACAGACCTGTAGCAAGTACAGAGTGACCTACAGACAACCTCCCACAGACGAACTCCAGCCAGTGCGGGTTTTGTGAGTGAGTTCTACCCAAGACACAAAAGATAAAGAACACCAACCCGCACCATCTCTGAGAAAACAGGAAGAGGAGACACCCACTTCACGACAGGAAGGCCACACTGCCCTGATAGGGAGCCAAGATATCCCAAAATGAAGCCTACAGAGCAAAACCGCTGAAAATAAAGAGGGAAAAGTCCTCCAGAACAATCATAAATGAATGCAGTGGTGTACAAAGGGACACGCCCAACTGCCAATTAGATTTTACTCCTGGAGGAGGAAACCTGCCCTTGTTCCTGGGCTGTAGGTCTCTATATATGGATGGAATCTACAAAAGCAGCTGCCACCACAGCTCTTAAATGAATTAAGCAAGCCCACATAATAAAAGACTGAAACACAGAAATTCATTATATCAGTGCCCAAGTACATTGAGTGGCTGAATGTGAATTAAGATGTGTTTCCATTCACCACATCGAGAAGATAGATCCATACCGGGGAAAGAAATCTCTTTAGCACAGAGACAACTCTGGACCCTTGAATATTATCTTATACCAAAATTAACTGAGAAAGAGGCCTAATTTAAGAGCTAAAATGAACTGTTAGGACAGGCTGTGGTTTCTCAGACATAAAATCACAGAACAAGCAATAAAGAACAAGACGGTGAACGGGCTTCTCTAAAAATAAGCTTTAATCCCAGCACTCAGGAGACAGAGGCAGGCAGATCTCTGTGAGTTCAAGGCCAGCTTGGTCTACAGAGTGAGTTCCAGGACAGCCAGGGCTATTACACAGGGAAACTTTATCTCAAAAAACCTAAATAAATAAACTCTTTTGGTTCTTAACGATATGACAAAGAAAATAAAAGGCCAGATGGGGAAAGACACACTTCACACTACATATTAGGTAAAGGAGGTTTACTTAAGAGTGCTTAGGACAACTCTTGCATCTCAGCAAGATGACAAATAACTTAATTTTAAAATTGGCAAAAATATCTGAACAGGCATTTCCCCCAAAAGGGAAATAAGAATGGGGCCAGCAAGCCTTATGACCAGAGTACAGTGCCCCAGGACCCAGAAAGAGAATTGACTCTAGCAACTTATCCTCTCTTGACCACATGTGCTTCAACATGCATGTGTGGATGCACACACAGGTAATAAATGGATATATCTTTCCATATATATTGAGAGACAGACATGAGACATGAATGGCCATCAGTCCCAGTATTAAAGTTCTCCATCATTACAGAAACATGAATCAGAACTACAGAGAAAGCTACTGTCAAAGAGTGTAACAGAACGGAGGGTACGAGAAACCCGGAAGCCTCACAGCCACTGTACGAACACAATTTGACAATCACTTCAGAAAAACTCAAAAGCTTCTGAAAACTCAAACGGACTGACACACAGCGCAGCACTCCTAACTCCTGACAGACATCAAAACCTCCTTACCTGTGTGTGCAAAGCAAAAACACCAACAGGACAGTCTAGTGCCCACCAGCAAGTGCAGGGGCAGACAAAGCAGGTGGCACCGTGTACAGTGGAACAGGACTTTGTAATGAGAAAAGAGATGTGCTGGCTCACACTCCATCATGACAACATCAAGAAAACACCAAGTGACAGAGGACAGAAACCACATTACTGCAAGATCCTGATTGCGAGGAACGCCCATGGTGCGCAAATCCCAGGCAGGAAGTAGCTGAACTGCATAAAGACAGGTGTGGACAGGCGTGACAAATCAGACCCGTGTTTCTTCTGTGAGTGATGAACAGGTTCGAGAATTTGACTGAGAAACAGCTCTTTGGCTCTGCAACTATGATAAAAAGCAGACGTGAACCTTCTACATAATGTAAATTCTAACTTAAAAGACTATAAAAGAACATCTTAAATAAAACCATAACATCTGTACAAATCCTAATCGTTATTCTCTGGGAATTCATCTATTGGCTGAAGAAACCAAGAACATGTGAAAGATAACCCAGCTGACACGTGTAAGGAGTAAGCATGTGATATAGAGACTTAGGGAAGCTTTAAGGTCAAGCATTAGAAAAACAACAGTAAAGAGAAATGCCACCAATGACAAAATCTGGCTATTTCAGAGTCCTAACTGCTGAGAGTCGGGTTCTGCTCTGGAAAGACGTCTGCCTATCAAGAGATCACACAGCACTGTCCCCCTGCCCTGGCTTCTACACAACCAGAGGCCAGCATGGGACAAGGCCCAGGCCTCTACTGTCCATCTGCTGACTGCTGTCCGCAGCAGCAGCCAAGCACCTTATATCATTAGCAATCCTTCATCTGGGTCACGCCCTTTGCTTGTCAGCAAGCCGACCCTACATCAGGTGTGCCCACTCTTAGACACTGTGACATGCTGTCACCTGTCACAAATGCATTGGGCCCACACTCATGGCTGTGCTGAGATGCACATGGCCCACGGGCCGCAGGGTGGACATACCGGCTCAGTGGCCCACTGGGCAAGTCTGGCTGAGTTCTTTCTACTGAGAAGCAGCAATTACAGGGAGGCTGGCTCTTAAACTGCGAGCCAAAAACAGACACTGACTTAGCTCTCCTAAAATAAACCATTTATTGAAAAAGGACCTTTTCTTCAGTTTCACTTACGAGCCTTTGCATAACAAACCTGCAGCTTGCCAACAAGGAGGTTTCACAGTCAGAGCACTCAACAAACAGGAGATTAAAATACGGTCCTGGACACCTGGGAACACTGCGACTTCTGAGCCCTGGAAGCTCAGAAACACCACACTGATGTCACGGAGGATACAGAGGCAATGGTCCGTGTACAGTAGTAATGGCACTTAACATGCAGCTTCTTTAACCTCGTCAACACCGTCACTCAGGAGGACCCTGGGCTACAGCAGACAGCAGAGTAGCAGGGGGGAGGCTTGTCCCCTGTGCAGTCTTCAGTGTTGCAAGGTTAGAAAGGCCGCACTGCGCGCTGCAGTCTTTATGTAAATATTACATACAGTAGTGATCGGGGATTCTGTCCACACACTACTAGGCCATGGACTGGTTAGCTTCACTCTTCATCTGTGCAAACCTGTGAGGAAGCAAGAGAAGGCTGAGGCCCCGCTGGTGCAAACATGTTTGTGTGTGTACCCATGTGCATACGCTTGGCCTCCGCCCCTCAGGCAAGACCTAGTGGTCCCCTTGGCACCAGCCCCAGACATGTGAGGGAGCATTCAGGAATCACACATGGCATGTAGGCTCTCAGGGAAGGTGGAGCTGAGCAAAGGACAGTTTGTTCAGGGCAATACATTTCATCCACTTTACAGCTAAGAAGCTGTAAATGTTCCTTCCTTACGAGGCCCCAGTATCTGTAGCCAGTCCACATGCAGACACTTTAGCTGCTTAGTGGTGGGTTCTCATGCCCCTCCCGCACTCCTAACTATCCCAGCAACACTTGTGTGCCCACTCTCTCTACACAGCCCTCTGTACTGTGATCTCTAGACTGCCAGCCTCAAGCAACCACCCACGCACCTAAAATCCCAAGCAAAGGTTTCCAACAAACCTCAATTGTCCTTACCAAAGAGACCATCAGCGGCTAGACTGCCCTCAACCTCCGGCCCTTTGGCTTTACTGTGGTAGGTGCAACCTTCCATGACTCAACAAGCTGGGAGGTGGGGCCACCCTAGACACCTCTCACCTGCTCCTCAGCTAGGGCCATTCCAACTCCTCAGCATGGCTGAGAGCCACATTCTGACAGCCATTCTCAGCCTGCTGGACACCTTCCCTGAAGTGAGTTTTCTGCAGGGCCGTCAGTCACCCTACGCTCATGTTAACTGAGACCCCCAGGCTGCTCCTGCACCTTTCCCAGATTCATCGTCTACCACTGCCAGCATCTTGTGCCCCCTCACACCTCACTCAAACAACAGTCCTCAGTGGCTCCACACCCATCAGCCTCTTTGGGCCTGACGCCTCGGCTGCCCTTCCCGCCTGGCCACACCCTCAGAGAGACTCCAGATACTGAGCTCTGAGAAAGCACTGCCTAGGATTACCATAGGACACTATATCCTCAGCCCACCACAGTGTCAGGAGTGACATCATCATTGCTCCTAACACAACAGGTCCAAGATGACCACACATTGTCGAGGGGAAGAACTGTGCTGTCTCCCATCAAACAACATGTGGAAGGGCCTCAGTGAATATTTACTAACTGAAAGCAAATCTCTGATATATTAAGACATTTGGTTTCTGTCCTTTTATACATTAAGTATTATATAGTTAAGTTTCTAAATGTCTTGGGCCGGATGCAAAACCAAACTTAAGTGTTTAACACTGCAGAGGGCCATTTCAGATGTTGGCCAAACCTTGACAAAAGCGTGGTCGAGGAGCTGGCTGGCCGTCCATCTCATCTTTGGGTCACTTTCCAGGCAGTGCGAGAGAAAGTCCTTTCCTTCAGGGCTTAATCTTTCGGGGATTGGTGGCTTGTGTCCCATCCCCACTTTGTACATAATCTGAAAGTTGTGTTCGTACTCATGCCAAGGCCGCTGAAACGACAGAAAGAACAAGGCTTCAGCGTGGCATGGTCACAGTGACAATGCCTAGTCCCTCTCTAGGTAGCTCAAGAACGCATCTGTTGCCGGGCAGTGGTGGTGCACAATGCCTAGTCCCTCTCTAGGTAGCTCAAGAACGCGTCTGTTGCCGGGCAGTGGTGGTGCATGTCTTTAATCCCAGCACTTGGGAGGCAAGGCAAGCAGATCTCTGTGAGTTTGAGGCCAGCCTTGTCTACAGAGTGAGTGCCAGAACCAGGGCTGTTACACAGAGAAAGTGTCTTTATAAAAACCAAAAAAAAGAAACAAAGAAAAAAAAAAGAATGCATTTGTCAAACAGGAAACACTTCAGGCTTAGAGTCCAGACAGTTTCTGTCAGAGCTTCAGTCAACACATATTAACAAATGTGGCCATGCGCCAGTGAGACTGTAGTCTAAACACAGGTGGCTGGCTAGGGTTCAGATCTAGTCAACACACATACACACAATAGGTTTGCCTGTGCTCCAGTGAGACTGTGTGTCTAAACAAAGACAGGCAGTTACAGTTTGTCTGCTGCACTGCCATATGCCATCAGTTCAGTGTCATCTGGAACCGCCACCAACTAGTTCCTGACCACCTTGTTGAATTATGAGAATCCCACAAACCCTACTTTATTGTCACTATAGGAAAAGGAGATTCAGGGAGAAGGAACTACGTCTACACACACACTAGTTACATATTACTTTTCAGTTATTGCCAACATGTACTCTTCAGCCCACCTGTTCTTACATGCTTGACTAGAATAAACAGGTGGCACGGCCATCCTCCCACTCCATGCTAAGGGGAGTGGTAGCATTTATCCTCTCCAAGCAATTCCTATATACAGCTGCAAGTGAGGCTGGGAAATGCAGCTGCAAGGGAGGCTGAGAAAGAGCCCACTGTCTCCTAATAACACTCAGGCATCCAGTCTTGTGCTGCATAAATGACAGCAAACAGCAGCATGTGCATAGTTCTCCAGACTGTTTTTGCACTGTGAATTCTTGTCTGAAACATGAATTTTTCTCATACTTCTCTTACAGTGAATATCATAAATTTTATGTTATTCATGTGCTAAGGAAAAATTAATTTCACTTTTAAATGTACTATTCTAGGAATAATGAGGATGATCATCTATTTCTTTTTAAGAAACAGGCTTGCTATTTTAGTGCAGTTTAAGGTAAGAGAAAACCTGACCGGAAAGTGGTGGGTCCTCACACACCCTCACTTGCCTTTGTATCCCTACTTTCTCCTGTTAGACATAATTTTTCACAACTGGTGAATTAATGTCTACACTGTTGCTAATTAACACACACACACACACACACACACACACACACACATATATCAGGGTTCACTTTCTGTCTTGTATATTCTGTGGGTTTAGATACAAGTGTGATGGGAATCCATCATCTGTAGTGATTTGAATATGAACTGTCCCCCATAGGCAAGTATGTTTGAACACTTGGTCCACAGCAGGTGGCGCTGTGTTGGAAGGTTGTGGACTCTTTAGGAGGTGGGTGTTCATGGAGCAAGTAGGCCACGAGGGGTAGGTCTTGAGGTTTTATAGCCTGACTCCATTTCCTGTCCCCTCTCTTTCCTGACTGCTGATATGATGTCACTATTTGCCTTACATCCTTGCTCATCTGCCATGCTAAAGTCAGGATGGACATATGAGCCAAAACAAATGCTTTCTTTCTTAGGCTGTACTGTGAAGGCATTTGTCACCACAGTAAGAAAGTCAGTGATACACTATCCCTGAAGTATATGGTTTCACCATCCCAAGAATCTCTTTCCTGTTTATTTGTTTACTTCGACCCTTGCATTCATGATCTTTTGTCTGTTCTAAAACAGGGCCTTGCCATGTAGCCTAGGCTGGACTCATGGCCCACCCACCTCAGCCTCCTAACTGTAGTAGTTACAGAGGTGTCCACCAAGCCTGGAATTGTGGGTCCTTTAACTGTCCCTGCAGTTCTGTGTCTCACAGTGCTGTGAAGAGCTCTCACAATAGCCCTTGTTGAATGTTGGAGCACCTTTCACCATTCACTCCTTCCTGTCTGTCAAGGATCCAAAGTCCACTTCTTCATGTCAGTGAGTAACAGTCACTTGTGTGGATGTGGCATGGTTTGCTAACCAATTTAGCCTAGCCAGCAGACAGACCATCAGGGAGGTACAGTTTGCTGACCCACGCATCTAACAACACCAGGCACTCTGACTGTTCCAGGTTTGGGTATTCGTGAACAAAGTTGCTGTAAGCATCCATGTGCAGCTTCGTGCAGACGTGAGCTCTGGACTTCATGCTTCCTTCAGCAACTGCATACTCCCCCCATCATTTCATTTCCCTATCTAGCCCTCTCCCCCAGCATTTCTTTCTTGCTTTCCTATCACATGTTTACTGCCTTCCCTATTGCTTATCCTTAAAAACGTTTGTGCCTCCTCTCTTGGGACCCTTTCTAATTTCCTGGCATCTACATCCACCTACTCCCACCTAAAACTAGGATTTACACATAAGAAAGAACGCATGCTCTTTATGGTTCTGAGCCCATGTTACCTCAGTTAATTTTTTCCAGTTCCATCTATTTTCCTACAAATTGCGTGATTTCATTTTTCTATATATGCTGAATAATATTTTACATTTTCATTATCCTCCTGATCTGTTAGTTTCATTTAGGTTGAACCATTTGTTGGTGTTGTGAATAAAGTAGTAATGGATGGGCAAGGGCCTCTGTAGCAGGATACAGCTCTTTGGATTCTTGGAATGGCATAGCTGGGTCATATGATGGCCTAGCTTTCTGAGAAGCCTCTACACAGATTTCCACAGTGGCTGCCACACCAGTTCACACTCCCTGCTCACACTCCCAGCAACAGAGAATAACAGCTCCTCTTTCTTCACACCCTATTCTGTATTTGTTGCCTTTTGTTTTCTTAACTGGCATTCTGACAGGTGAGAGGGACCCTCAGAGTAGCTTTAACTTGTATTTCCTCGATGGCTAAAGATGCTAAACACTTATTCAAATATTTATTGGTGTTTGTATTTCTCCTTTTGAGAGCTCTGTCAGCTCCTCATCTCTTTTTTTTTTGTTTGTTGTTTAGTTTTTTTGAGTTCTTTGTATATTCTCAGATTTATCCTGTCAGATGTGCAGCTCATAGACTGTTGTCCAAGTCTACGTGCTACATCTTAACTTGGTTAACTATTTCCTTTGCAGTGCAGAGGCTCTTGTGTGTTCACATACACATGCTAAACGTGCGTGGGCGTCAGAGGCTGAAGTCAAGGCCCAGCCTTCATTGCTTTCCACCTCATCTGCACCAGAGTCTCTCAACGAACCCGGAGCTCATCAATCTGACCATGCCAGCTGGCCAATGAGATCCAGACATCCTCCTGCCTCTGCCTTTGCAGGTGTTGGTGTTATACGTGTGATTTCATGATCAGCTTTTTTTTTTTTTACATGCTTGCTAGGAACCCAAAGCTTGTGTAAAATGCACCTTTCCAACTGCACCATCTCCCTGGAGCCTGCACAGGGGCTTTGATCTCATGACGCCCCATCTGTTAACTGTTGGCCTTGTTTCTTGAACAACTCGAGTCCTATCCACAAAGTCCTTGCCTATGCTCACATCCTAAATAGTCCCTAACTTTATCAAATCTCACAGTTTCAGAATTTATGGTCTTACATAAAGGAATTTGATCCATTTGGAGTTGTCCAGAGTGAGAGATAAGGATCTCTCACACATCAGCATCAAACATACTGTCTTGTCTCTATTTGTTGGCACCTTTGTCAGAACTCAGGCGGCCATAGGTGCATGGGTTTCTGCTTCTCTGTTTTACTTCAAGTTGAAACTTATAAATTCACTCCTAAGAGCTCTCTGCGACATGCGCCCAAAGACAGATGTTTCTCAGCTTGTTATTTCTCTGAACCTTACTGCACCTTTTTATCAGCTTCACTCACTCTCTGGTCATGAGCTCCAGCAGGAAGGTGTCCACAGCACTTATGGTAAAACCTCAGTTCTGTGGCTGACCTGCATGGAGCCCTCCTCTAGATGCACAGGGAGCTTACCTTGCCAGTCACCATCTCTATGACGACACACCCGAGACTCCAGATATCTGCCGCACGTCCATGGCCTTCTCCTTTGGCTCGGGTAATAACTTCAGGTGCCATGTAAGCTTTACGCCAGATATGGTGAGAGCAAGGGAGTGTTAATAGCACCAAACAATACATCAATTCTCAGCTATGTCCTCCCTGCCTCCCCCGTTATAGGCAGCGAAAGTTGAAAGCTTTTATTTTCAAGTCAACTTGATGAACATTTTAGGGACAGAATTCTCTTTTAAAAGGCAACTTTGAGTGTGACAATTTCTAATAAATTGTATTCTCAATGGAAACAGGGAATTTAACCTAACACCAAGCAAGCACACTGAGTAGTCACCATATAACCAGCGATGTAACCAGCCCAGTCTCAATGTCACTGATGCAAACCACCAGGCATCCTGAGAGGGAAAGAGGCCTCCCTCAAGTCAGAGCTCAGAGGCCAGGGGGCAGCCCTTACCTGCTGTCCCCAAGGTGCTGTTCACCTCACCAGGCATGGTCTGGGCATTATTTTTCAGCTTTACTGAACATCCAAAATCTCCCAGTTTGATTAGTCCCGATGACGTAAGGAAAATGTTGGCACCTGGACAGAAATAGGCACTTGCTGAGCAGGTTCCTGGACACAATGTGGGCATCTCAAGATGTTTACATGGCAATTCAAACCCCTAAACGTGTCAGTCACAAAGGTAAATAAAATGAAGTTTTATGAAACTTCACTTATCATATGCAACCACAGGAAATGGATGGACCACAACATCAAACTAATACAAACCCACACAAACTAACATTGCAGCACACACGTTCTGACTTAAGAGAGACACAATTCACAAAAAACTCAGACACACTTACAGAGTAGTTTTATACAAAACCCAGAATGTGTGTGGCACGGAAGAGAACCTGCTCACACTGTGGACTTTAAAGTCACACACTAAGGCCACCTCTGAGTGCATTTTAACTGGAACTGAAAATAGTACTGTGTATTTTCTCATTCCAATGTTCCTACAAGCAATACATATACATATGGCACTCCCGCCGGCACCTACGGTCACTGTTTATTTCTCAGGGTGGCCTAGATTATTACAGGCGAGACAGATCTGCTGAAATTAAGGCATCCAACACAGCTTAAAAGTAACACAGCGGGGTTGGAGAAATGGTTCAGCGGTTAAGAGCACAGAGGGCCGGGATTCAATTCCCAGCACCCACATGGTGGCTCACAACTGTCTTTAACTCAAGTTTCAGGGGATCTGACACCCTCACACAGACATACATGCAGGCAAAACACCAAATGCACATAAAAAATTTTTAAAAAGTAACACAGTGCTCAGCTCTGCAATGAACTGCTTAGAGTTCATCCTTACCAGCTAGACCAGGGCTGGTCTCTATAATGACTCACAATGTCCATTCTGAAACTGTTCTCTATCTGGCCATTCTTAGTCACTCTTAACTACAAAGCATTTGATGAGAACACCCATGAGGTAACCCGACTTAAGGGCTCAAAGAGTCTGCCATGGGATGTTACAGAGACTGAGTGTGGTGTGTGCAGCAGGATGACAGGGTACGGACAATGAATGACAGCTAAGCAAATGCCCAGACTGACCTAAGCAAAGCCACGTGGCAGACAGACAAGATGGCCATCAAGCTGGCATTGACTGAGGGACTCAGGGTGAGGCTCCCAGCAGAGCAGGAACAGCTCTCAGATACGGGTCAAAGGAACTTCAAAGGTAACAAGGAACTGCCCAGAAATGGGGTCTAGTCCTTGGACAGGAGGCAGGTTGCGATCGAGTGTCTGTTTGGGCTAGCCTCAGAGTACAGGACAGGATGGAACTCTGAGCCAACTAGGGACGAAAGCACTTTCCCGCTTTGTCTCCCAGGCTCCTCAAAAGGTCAGGATCATGGTGTGGCTCAGGCACTGATCATGTGACAGTTTGGAAGCTGGAGCACAGCTGCTTTCCTGCGACAGGAAAGCAGGACACACAAACTTCACTTCCAAAGACACAGCTGCATGTTCTGTTTCACACTGGCTTCACATTCTTACAACACGTATGCAGACGTGAA
>CAJQZJ010000202.1:710275-735794 GCA_907164525.1 Lophiomys imhausi
CTCGGGGCCTGAGCACAGCCGTACCTTTGGTCTGGCTGAGGAGTGTGCGAAGTTCCCAGCTTCTCCGCGTTGGGCCACTTGAGTCACCTCGAGGATATGCTGGCTCTGCAGGAAGTAGTTTCCATATTAATTAAGATTTATGAAAAACTACACTATGCTGAGCCACTGGCAATCTGCTCTAACTGCTGACTCATTCCTACTGAGTCTCAGTCTCTATTCACATCTAGAAAATGGCACCTCGTGGAGAAATTGTTGTCAGGCTTTTGAACCTTCCATAAGCGACAGACAACAGAACTGCACAAAAACAGCATTCTTGGGAAACTTATTTGATAGGCAGTTTTGGGGGACAATCACCATACAAAAATGAACACAGTAACACTTCGGTATTTCTAAAGTACGAGTACTCAACAATTAAAATATCAAGAGTGATATCTGTGTTAAATACAAGGAATATAACCAGATATATTTATCCCTCTCAGGTCTCTGAGGTGGTTGAAGAATAGATAGCTAGAGTCTCATAGTTAAATTTTGAGTTGTTTAGGAATCAAGAGGGTGTTCTGGATCTAAGAAGATGTTTTTAAAATTGTGAGGCAAGTTAGTATGAAAGCTGAGTTAGATATAGAACTTTAAAC
Organism: Lophiomys imhausi; assembly: GCA_907164525.1. NCBI lineage: Eukaryota > Metazoa > Chordata > Mammalia > Rodentia > Muridae > Lophiomys > Lophiomys imhausi. The sequence goes on from CAJQZJ010000202.1 coordinate 710,908, forward strand.
TCATGGAGATGGTTAGATAGTAGAATGTTAAAGTCAGGTGCCAAATACATATGGACTGGACATTGGGAATGTATGCTAAGCCATATAACTCTTATAATTGTGACCTATTTATTTGTGTTGTTTTGTATTGTATTTATAGTTATAAGAAAAAGAACCATTTTTTGGACTGAAAGGGAGAGCTGTTAGGGGGAAAAGATATACCTTAAACTTAAAAAAAAAAGGAAGGGGATGGGTGGGTTGAGGGGGAAGAGGGTGGGAGGGTGGGAATAGAGGGGGTAGGAGGGAGGGGATGGCTATTGAGATGTAACTTGAAGAAATAAAAAATAAATTTAAAAAACTCTCAAAAAAATACAAGGAAGAAGATTTAAAATATGCAAAATTACATTGAATGGCCAAGGTGGCCAGGGCTAAGCCTGTGCCTAACACTTGGGGGCTCCCCACATTCCTGTGTGTTCAAGGACATCAGAACTGGTGGACCGAGATAAACAGGTACGCTGGTGCATCTGACACTATGACACTCACCGTCTCGCTCTTCTGTGGGGCTCGAGTGCCGACTCAGAGACCTGAACTGCAGCTCTGCAGCTATGAATGCCAAGCGATCATTTTCAGGGACACTGGAACCCCTGTTTTAACATCAATGAAACAAAACAAAACAAACAAACAACCCAACTGAGCTATCAAATGAATGGAGAGTACATGAAAGGTCTGTGAGGCTCTTCTAGAGTCCTGATTCTCAACAGGGCAGCACGGGATGGTGGTGTCTAAAGACACTCTTGACGAATGACTGGGTGGGTTCGAGTGACATCTAGTGGGCAGAGGACAACATATGGGCAAGTCACCCAAAATAAAGAGATGTCATTAAGATAGGGTCTCTCCTGGGGACTGACAGGAGGGCACTTGGCCCCTAAATTTGTTCACTCTACATTAACAACAGAAACAAGAATAAAGCCCGTCTCTGTAAATGGTGTGCATGAAAAGCTCCACAGTCTAAGCCTAGCATGGATATGGGTGTAGTAACCAAATTATGTAATATTTGAGGTTGCCAACAAGTCCTACTTGAATACTTAGTTATAACAAGAGCGCTACAATCGTTACATGGTTCAAAAGATTGCAAATCTCTAGCAGTAAGAAAGGAGCGCCTGGAGGTTTCTCAAGCAGTAGCCCAGCAACTGGAGAGCAAGAGACTTGACATGTTAGAGACAGAGTTAGTCAGCTGCTCTTCTACAGTGAAGTGAACTGCTCACAGCGCAAACGAGCTCACAGGAAGTGTTAAACTACAGCCCACGTAACTGAAGACCACATGAAAACGGACTCCCTGCTTAAGAAGCTGCTGCCGTGGCATGGGAGCAGGCCGGGCAGCGTGGTTACCATTGCCACTGCCCTCAGCCTGGGCCAGTCGTGTACATCTGATGCCAGCACCACTTCTGCTGCCTGTGGCTCCTTGGAATAGCTCTGGTGGCATTTGGGGGCCAGGCCACTGACAAAAGGGAGGACACACAGTCCACTCCTAAGCAGGGTCACATCTGGGAGGCCACAGGGGTCACTTGGTGTCTCTAACTTCTTGCTTTCCTGAAGGTGAGATAAGTCAATTTTGTGACCTCCAGAGATTGTTTTTGTAAGGGTAAATGGGAAGAAACATCCCTAAAGAAGTGGTGTATTTGGGCATGGGAAGTAGGGGAGTGTATTTGTGAATGGAATGTAGGGTCTGGGGTGAGTAACAACCAGCTGGAAACAGGTTTGAAAATGAGCAGAGTTCTTGAGCACCAGTGGAAGCTGGCTCTGGCAAGCCCAGCACTGGGAAAAAAAAAAATGTCGTTTTCAAATAAATACTGGTGTCCGAATTTAAGTCCAGAATAGCTATTCTCAAGGTCAATAAAATAAAATTAAAACATCACTGAACACTGGGTGGGCCAGGAGGCATACAGTGGGCTGACAGTAGTGTCACAGGAATCCCCCTTTCAGGTCCATGCTGCACTGTGACAGGGGTTCTCAAGTATACGAACAAGCCTGAGCAGGAAAGCACCAACCTGGCTGCCCCCATGACACTCCTAGGACTGCCACAAAGGGGAGCAGTGCAGGCAGGAGACTTGGGCTCCCAAATATCTTTGTGGGACTTTGCTTTCTCTACTGATGTTCACAAGCACATTGTCTCAAGCAAACTGTGTTCCTTTATATTAAAAAAGATAAAAATAAAAACTTCGAAACTATGTGGCTACTAAAGCCACTAGAGGTCAAGTGGATCTGAATTAAGACTGAGACCTGTGCAATGCTACGTAAGATGATCAGAAACTGCTGACAGACAGCATAGGATGGATGCAGGGAAAAGCCGGCTGTGGCACGCAGAGGTGGTCCCGCACCAGTTCGGGCCTTGGGGAGGCAGGTGGCCAACAATGGAACTTCATGTGTGATGCAGACGCAGCAGCTGGGAAGCTGGGCGCCAAGGCAGTTAGTGTTCTCCACCACTTCCCATGATTCTGTGTGCATCCCTATAATGGAAGTCTAGGTATCTCCCCCTGGTGAGATGGAAGCAGATGTGAAGATATACGCCATGAAATTCTCCAATGATGAAAACAAGTAGTAAGTGGGAGGTTTAATATTTAATTTTGCTGTTAATGGATTAAGCTGTAAAACATTTTAATTTTTAAGGCTATAGACATATATGATTAAAAATTAGAAATATTAATTATTTTAATGAGTAGCAATACTAGAAATGTTTGTAAAAATTTTAGACTGCTGTTAAAAGTAGCCTGACATCATTTTGTGCGTTTGAGCTGCAAACCACTAAACCACTGTCTTTCCTCTTCTCATACGGCTTCCTCCTAAGTGCCACATTTGGTCAAATCTCCCCATCACCACTATTTCTGGATACTTCTCCCACCGGCAGGGTCCCTTCTGCTCAGACACCGGATGAATTAAGAAAACACTGCTTTGCTCCCACCAGGGAAAGACTGCCGGCCCCTCGAGTCTCCTTGCACACCCCAGGTTCTTCCCTCTGGTGCACCAGGGTGAAGACTGGAAGAGCCAGGAGTCATTTTAGCTAAGGGTGATTCCAAAGGAGAAATATTACCATCAGCAAATGGTCTATATCTGGTGCTTGCTGCCAGGGTCTGGAGGCTGTGACAACCCACAGGGGACCCCAAGCACCATTCCCATAGCTTTGCCCTGTGACACCCTAATGCTAAGAACCCCGTGGAAGGGCATGAGGGGCAATGGGGTGGGAGGCGTGCTGCCGGTGTCGTGGGACTACCTGGTGTCAGGGGCAGTGTTGACAGGTTTGGCCAGTGCAGAGTCACCACCACCTGGGCCAGGACGGCCAGTAGCAGCGGTGGTGGTGGCAGCGGCAGCAGCAGCAGCGACAGAATTGCCATGGTTCCGAGCGTCGGAGGGCACGCTCCGGGTGCTAAGGCAAGAAGAAAGGCTTCAGGAACACAGGTAAGAAAGGGGAGGACTTGCACATAATACACAGGTAGGAAGTAAAAGAAAAATATCTTTAATATATAAAATGCACATTGCTACTTGAGAGTGCTGGCCTATGTGTGTGTGTGTGTGGGGGGGGGGGGAACAAAAAACCTAGTGTAAAAGGTCCTGACCTAGAAAATCCTACCACACGAGACTAGCTTGACAAAGGAATTAAAGTGGGAAAAGAGGACACTCGTTACCACAGGTGCAGAATGCCGATTCCAGGGCATCAGTGTGTTTCTGGACTGTCAACTTAATCCCAGCTATATACTCTTACATATGTCAATAGTGAAATGGTGAAGAGTCACTGCAGCTTTCTCCATTCTTAAAGAGACAATGAGTACTGTTGTCACATGTTCACTATGCTTTGCATGCCTAAATTTGTTTTCCTAAGGTTATTTTTCCAAGAAAGAACCACTCCAAAGCCAGAAAGCACCAGTAGCTGGAGGTTATAAAGAAGCTGGAAGCTAATTTATCTGGAAAGGCATGGGCCTGTCTTTCCCTTGCAACTAAGGCACTGTGCTGTGTCCTCAAGATAACATAAAGAAAGAGCTTTAGGCAGCACCTGGAAATTAGAAGGAAAAGCCCTGCGCTCCGAGCAAGCACCCAGCTAACTGCAAAGCAGAAGCATGCACAGCAGAGACAAGTTCGTGATGCAGGAACGCCGAATACCTGAATCCTTCTGGAGTCGGGATGATGAGGTGGGGGTTAGGAGGGTCACTGTGGCAGCGGGGTACCTTCACAGGGCGAGGACTGTTCCGATGGATAGCTGCCAAAAACGGCAACGAAGGAAACTTGTTAAAGCGGTCTAGCCAGGCCACTTAGTGTAAGTGGAATGGCAGTCGGCTTTGCCAGTGAGCAAGACAAATTCACCCATAGGGTGAAAAACTAAGTAAGTATTACCAAACATGTAACCTTTGTAAAAGTTAGCAAAGTTATATTACACATTCAAACTTTTCTCCACCAACCATGCTTTCGTAAACCCCAGTGTGAACAGTGCATAACATCTGCTGAACTGGCATCCATCTGGACCCAGTAAATCACGGAGACATATCTGGCAGCTGGCCAATAAAAAGGAACTCTTTTTGCCACCTTGACACGAAGATTCTGCACGCTGACACTTGAGCAGTCCTGGGGTGGAGATCTCTGTGACTCACCACGCAGACTACGTAATGCTACACAGGCCCAGGGATGGGATTCAAGTCACTTGGCTTCTCCTCTAGAATACATTCCTTCTCTTCTCCTACAGTTCAAGATAGAACTAAAATCTAAAAACTGTGTGGCATTTAAAATTAGAAATTAGATGTTGTTATTATTATTGACAGACTTTATGGTGCTAGAGATTGAACAGCAGGCTAAGAATGTACCCCACCTGTATAGTATGTATGAGTCTGAAAATTAGATGAAATTCAGAAGGAAAACGCAAAACCATTGAGTTTCCTACTACAAAATGGACATTGTTCCACGTATCCAACTGTCTAGTCTAACATGTCTTTCTCTTATGACTGCTTTCAATAACCACCTGGTTCCTACATTCCTCAGGCTGTGGCATTCTCTCTTGACGTGTTAGCAGTTTCAGTCCACATACAGTTCACCCTCTATGGCAACACTCATGACAAGGTTGCTGGTTTCCTCTTAGTAACATGACATGTAAAAAAATGTTCTGAGAAATCAGAGATCAAATTCTGCTACTCCTAGTGGGCCCAGGGCAAGCGTCTGAGGAGAGCACGGTGTCTCATAAACTGGTCCTCTCGGTAATGCACTTGAGTAGTTCTACAGCGGCAGCTGTCCCTTCATGACCCTCCGGAAGGAAGGGTGTGTGAACCTAATGGACTTTACATCTTGTTTACATTCTACTCTGTTCTGTTTACAGCATGACCATGACTTTGCTTTACTCACATACTGTACCAACAATGACACCTTTCTTAATATTTTTAAGGACTCAGCATATACTGTACAAACTGTTTGAAAATAAGAATACTGTTTGTCTTGGCAAAAGAAACTTTTTTTGGGGGGGGGGGCAAGATAGGGTTTCTGTGTGCAGTCCTGGCTGACCTGGAACTCATTCTGTAGACCAGGCTGGCTTCAAACTCAGATCTGCCTGCCTCTGCCTCCCAAGCGCTGGGACTAAAGGCGTGTGACACCACGCCCGGCTAAGAACATTTTTAAAAACTGAAACCAAGTCAGTATTTCCTCACATGAGGGGGGGAAGTGGGAAAAGCATGGAGAAAACAAACACCCTTCCCTCATGATATAAGAGGAACCAGAGAAGTCCACCCCGTTCACCCCGTACACAAAGCTTGTAAGAAGGAGAGCAGGCTGAAGCATCAACACTAGAAAAGCAAAAGCCAGTTCAAATAATTGTACGGCTGCAGGGAGCAACTCACATTGCCATTTTAATCTTCCTATGGAGTTCAGAACAATGACTGTGGAATTCCCTGTATAAACCTCATCTCTGTCACCTTCTGAATATTTAATAAAATAATCTTGTTTTTTTATAAATGACATCAATCCTAAGACAATCTGCTCATCAAAACCAGTGTGTGCTGGTCTCACCCAGTACAAACCAGAGTGTGTTGGTCTCACCCAGTACAAACCTGTGACAGGGCTGTGTGGCTTTCCTATGACATGGCCAATGCACTCATTCATCAAGGCTTGCAGGCTCTAGAAACCAGAGATAAAGTGGAAGAAGATAAAAGTAAATTCTTAATTATACACTCAGCACACTAGACTCAGTCTATTTGAAAGCAATATTTGACATTAAGTAAATATTTCTCGTTAGTTTAAAAGACAAAAGCTACAAACATAAATTGGATACAGGTTTAATAGCATTTAATAATGTATTATAAATTCTATTCTCATAAATAGAAGCCACGTGGCAGACCACTCCCCATAGAACAGTGACACTCATAAGCAAAGATGCATGTGTCTCCCATGACTGGGGCAACAGGAGGGAGTTCACATCTGTGCAGCATCACCAACCGATGACCGTCAGAGCAGCAGCCTATGGCACAGACTCAGAAGATGGGTACTGAGAGTGAAAACGGTCAGCCTTGTTCCCCATTAGCTTCTGACAGGCAGCCACTGAGCTGGTGGCTTATAAAGTAGACACCAGCGTCCATTTCAGAAGTCTGAGGTCAGAGAGGCACCAGCTGGCCAGCTGCACACAGCTGCTCTAACAGAAGAGTACTGACAACCTTGACACATTTTTTCGGCTCAGCATTTTAGTGGTTTGTCATCCTCATAGCAACGACAGTAAGTGTACTGAAAAACCAGGACTCCATAAAAAATACACCATCGGGGGAGAAAGTGACCGACTTGGTTCTTCTTTAACAGAAAAAGTACTTAAAGTATGTCATACCAAGAAGTCATCTTCTGGCAATGCTGAAATAAAGGCAGGTTCAATGGCTTGTAGGAAATCAAATCCTTGAGTGGCCCACCTGTCGTATGGAAATATTCAACAATTACATAATAGCTGGGGAAAGGCTGAAGAGTACACAATACTAAAATTAGCATTAAATTAATTGGAACTTTACTACCTAGTTATGATCAGTTTAAAAGACAAAAGATACAAGCATACATTTTAATACAAGTTAAAAACATTTAAATAATATATTACAAATTCTATTTTCATAAATAAAAGCAACTTCGCAGAATATTCTAAAACAATGACATCCACAAGCAAAGATGCACGTGTTTCCATGCAATATGTAAATTACATATTATAAAATGCTTGGTCTGTTCTGAGGGAAGAGGGAGGGGTCACTGTATGAATACCTAAGCAGAAAGAGCCTACAGTGACTTTTTTTAAATAAAAAGGCAGGATGGCTTTTTAAAGTCGATTTTAACACCAGAAAGAAGCATGAAGGCATTTATGACAGCTGGTACCCCACATCTCCTGTGAGCTTGCAACACCATGTTCCAGCTTTGCATTTCACATGCACACAAGTTTGCACTGTTCTGACTTGGAGTGGCTTCCAAGTGTCCCATATCTGCTCATATGGACTGCAGAATACCCAACCAGTTTTCACTCACACACTTTAGTGACAGCTTTATGCTAGAGGGACAACTGTAGAGACAAGGACAATTTATACACCCTGGTCCCCAGACCCCTCTTTGAAGACATGCCGTTTAGGACATATCACAGATTTTTCCTCTAAAATCAGTTACAAGCTTCACATACACATATTGCCATTTAAAAAAAAGCACTGATTGCTCCCCTTATATGACCTGCTTATGAATTTCACATGGTGCACAAAAACAAACCACTACCAGCCCCACATGCGTGACTCACGTAAGAGCCGAGAGCGCTTCTTGGCTGTTACCTGGGTCTTGTGCCTCTGCCACTCTCACATTTGGTCAGGACGTAATTCATCCACTTCTGGGCAAAGCTTATATATTTGTCTCCTATTTTCTGTCTGAATTCTCCAGACATCAAACGAACAACTTCTTTATGATACTATAAGAAGATTTCATGTACGTAAAAATTAACAAAAGTATTCTAGCAATACCTCACACAATAATGCTGCATCTGCCTAAAATGTCTCTTTGTAAAAATGAACAGCAAAATCTAATTAGCATGTATACTTTGAATAACCCACAGAATTACAGTATGTAGTCACAAAACATAGTCCTGTAAATACTTCATTCATATTTAAATTAGAAATGTACTTTTATGATATTAAATATCTCTTAAAGAAAGTTTTAAAATATAGTAGATACCTGTAAGTAGAAAATAAAATCTGAGCAACTATCTTAATATTAAGAGAAAACAGACGTTTTGGACACTCCACAGCAGTATGAGGTGACATTTGTGACAAAGCAATGATTTTTATAATTAATATAAGAGATGTCATTCAGAGTCCAGGTTTCTGGACCGAGTGGTGTTCCCTCACATTTGGTACCTACCTCAAACCCAAAGTTGTACCCCTGAACCATGGCTTCTCGGTAGTACTGCTGCAGTGTGGCGCACTCAGACTCATCCGCCTCGGCATCGAACTCCAGTGCGAACATGTGGTCCACTCGGTCAATGGCATCACTTACTCTGTTGCACAGCTCGAGCGCATCATTCTGAAGAGTCCCAAACCATGATTAGCCCAAGGAGAGGCAAGCCAGCACTAACCACAGGAAGACTCCACTATCCCCACAGACAGAAAGCACTGAGACACTTTATCGGAACTGTGACAGAGAAATCCTATTTCCACTGTTCTCTGTGTAAAGTGTTCTTTAGCACCTTACAAAGCACCAGGTGGAAACAACCACATGGTATGGCTGTGTACCTAACTAGATTCTGTTCTCTGAACAGGCCTTGATGTCGCTGGTACTTCTGTGCATTAACCATGAGAGATCATCAATGGAGGAGGGTAGGTCTACTGCCACCTGGTGGGTGGAGGCCAAGGATGTTGCCAAATATCCCACAGCACACAAGACACGTCCCCTTACCATGCCAAACAGGAGACACCCCACCACCCAACACAACAATCATTGTCCTGGGGTCAACAAAGCAAAGGCTGAGAAACCCGTCTCAGTTCACACTCTCAGCCCTTCCCATGAGCAGCATCAGGCTAGCTCCGTCCTCATCTCCCATCCACCCGTCTCACACCCATCCTTGTACATTGGGAATCTATCACTTACTCATATTTCATTACAAAGTTTTCATCAAAAATCTCCCAAACTCCCCAGGCTCAGTAAATAAAATTAGGTATTCCTCAACAAACCAGTCTGGGCTGACCTTATTCCACCAGCTGTGGCTCCTATAGTATTTCCTTCTTTTTGATGTATACATCAAATCAGACTGTGATTCCTGGTCAGCAGACCCATAACCTGGATCCATGGACATCAATGTCCAAATGTTTCTTTTGTTAGTAACTCCCCCAAGCTATGCTACCATAATGCAATTCCCAGACGCTATGAGGAGCTCCTGACCTCTCAGTGTGATAGTTTGTGCCCTTGAGCCCGGATTCCCCAAACTCAAGTAAAATCAACATCGGATAGCAACTTATACTCTCCAGAGTACACTGGCTTGAACTAAAAGACAACAGTTACTTGCCCTGGCGTTAGGGTGAGGCAACAGTTTATAAGAGATTTATCAATAAATAAATCATATTAGCAGAAGAAAAGCAGTTCACTGAATGACTTGTACTTCCTGGGAGTCTCTAAGAAGCCACAGCTCTTTAAGTACGATGGCTGCTGGAAAAGCAGATAAAATCAGGACCCAAGAACATAGCATCAAACATAGTGGTAAAAACAGAAAAGTATGAGGAAATACAAAGCTGTGGCTGCCACAGACCATGAGGCCTTCACGCCTGCCCACACTGGTCCTTACTGTTAGTGTTAATTTGGCTGAATCATGTATTAAACAAAATGATAAACACTTTTGACCGTGCACAAAGAACACCTGTAGCTAATACTGAAAACCTCTAAAGGTGAAAGAAACTTAAAAGAAGAAAGAAACCTAGATCCCAATCCCAACTTCGCCAAACACCCAGCCCTGAGACATACAGGTCAGGAAGCTTCTCAGTTTCTGTCCTTCCCAGTTCTACCATTTCAGGAAACACCTAGGAAGTGTTTCATTTACACATGTGCACAAGTGTACCCTAGGAGAGATGGGGGCCCCTCACATCCCTCAAATGAGATCACCTCATACCACGTGACATTTCCATGCCATTACATCCAGAGGCAAGGGTGGCGTGGTCGGTACCTTGAGCTGCTGCAAAGCTTTGGCGATGACCGGCTGACTGGATGTCTGCTCATGGCGGAGAGTCATCAGGCCCTCGATGGACTGCTGGAAGGCTTTTCTCTGGAGTATGAGATGAGCAGATTCCATGACAACCAGCAGAAGGTTGTCCACCTGGAAGGAAAACCAAACATGGCACATAAGAACAGAGACTGCTCTCCCACTCTATTGCAGCCCCCCACCCCCAAACAGCACCACGCTTAAGATTACCATGCCACAGCCAGCCACCTCGCCGGGATCACCCGCAGGCACAGCTCCCGCAGGCCTGGGCAGCAAGCACTGGAGACTTGGCTCTTCAGCAAAGGGAAGGAGAACCAACCCCACACTCCACTGGGAAAGGGTGTAGGCACATATGGTTGTGTGTTAGAGCAGCCCACAAAGATGGAAAAGACTGGGATAAGATGTTGGCCCCGGCATTAACCACTAAGAGTTCAAGACTGCATAATTCTTAACCTTTAAGAGCCTGAGAGCTACTGCAGTATTTAGGAGAGGTCTGCGTGTTGCCATGACAACACACTACAAACCTAACTGCAGAACTGGGGGAAGGGAGGAGCCCTGAAGCAGGAAAATTACAAGGAGGAAAGAAAAACAGTTTAAGAAAAGCAATGGCTGGGCATGGTGGCCCACGCCTTTAATCCCAGCCCTAGGAGGCAGAGGCAGGTGGATCTCTGTGAGTTCAAGGCCAGCCTGGTCTACAGAGTGAGTTCCAGGACACCCAAGGCTACACAGAGAAATGCTCGGGAGAAAAAAAAGAAAGAAAAGAAAAAAAAGGCAATGAGGCTTCAGCAGTGGCAGTGGCCCTGGGGACACCAGACAGATCGTTTGCTGAACACACATCTGGTTGCCAAGCTGGTGACTGTCTAGAGAAGGGGGAGGACACATTTCCAATGGCTGCCACAGTTCTGACTTAAACAAGTGGGTGGGGTGGAGGAGATGGCAGCTGGTCCAGATGAGTGTTAACTCCTGCCCTCACTGCCCCTAAGCTGGACACACATGTGAGGAGCCTCCTGACAGCGGCAATCAGTGAACCTTAAAACCTGCCCAGGACCCACAAAGTGCCCTTCACTATACAAGTGAGACCTAAGCAGCACTTGAGGTCAGCACTGTTTCTGCCCTTCAGGGGCACTCTGCGACTAGGCTGTCTTGAATTATGACTCATCAATGAAATGATGACTTTTAAATCTAAGTGTAAATAAAGTATGCAGGTCATTTCAAACATTCCAGTATAATTTGGCACACTTAACTTGCTGGAATACTTTTAGTACAGTCATGCTAAAAATTCATGTAGTGAACCCTATAGGCCCATATCCAGGGAGCAGACTCTTCAAATCTTTAGGGGTGATTTGTAAGGTTTGTAAGGACAGGTTTGTAAGCTGCTGCAGTCTGTTTCATGCAGGCATTCCAACCGTCACAGCTGATGGGGGTGAGGCCCACTCACCTGCATGCTTCTCAGGGTGTCCACAGTCTCCACCTGAGGCACAATTTTGACAGCCTGTGCTTCCCATGCGCCCCAGTCATCTTCTGAGTTGCGGGCTCGATCTCCATGCTTAGTCAGGAGCAGAAATGCATCTATGAAGACATCATCTGGATCCTTTGAGCAGTCCTTTCCTGTGGCAGCACTGAGTAGCTGCAAGATAATTTTCTTCTCTTCAGCAAGGCTGTCGGGGACAAATACGTGCAAATTCTCCAACCCCGGAATCTGAACCTGGAAAGGAAATAACTCATTCTTAAATTAAGAAATAGGAGATCAAAAGCAGCGAGGACACAGGCACATGCCTGTATTTCAAGCACTCAGAAGGAATGAGTCTGAGGCCAACCTGGGCTATATAATGAATTTCGGGCCAGCCTTGGGGTGTCAGGGTGGGAGTGGATAGACAAACAGATTCAAGGAAGAGGATGTCTGGGAGAGGCACTAGTGCCAACACCAAGCTGAACTGCAAGTGTCTCAACTGAGTGAGGTTGAAGGAAGAAGGGAGGGGGGCCCGGGAGGAGACTGGGGCAGTACTGAAGTTCCTCCAGATATGGGTCATCGCTTCACTGTCCCACATCCAAGAGCTAGTTCATAAACAACCTGTCAATGCTACTGTCAGGCTGTTCTGGGGGTGAGATCACTTTAACATGGGATATGATGCCATGATAGGGGTGCAGGCTGCACAGCAGCCACATCTACGTTATCCATCCCTGTGTGCTAAGTAGCTTTGTACCAATTTGACATACCCTAGAATCACTGAAGAGGAGAGAGCCTCAATTGAGAAAATGCCTCCAGAAGTCAGGCAAACCTGAAGAGCATTTCCTTAACTGGTGGTTGACCGGGGAGGCCCAGCCTATTATGGGTAGAGCCATCCCCGGGCTGGTGGTTCTGGGTTCTGCGAGAAAGCAGGCTGAGCAAGTCATGAGGAGCAAGCCAGTAAGTAACATTCTTCCACGGCTTCTGCATCAGCTCCTGCCTCTAGGTTCCTGCCCTGTTTGAGTTCCTGACCTGGCTTCCTTCAACGATGAACAGTGATATGAAGTGTACACGAAATCAATCCTTTCCTCCCAAGTTGCTTTGGTCATGGTGTTTGATCACAATAATAGAAACCCTAATTAAGACACCGGGGCTTGGCATACAGTTGCCAATGACAAGCCGTATGGATAAGCACTGCCAAAGACTCCCACAGAGACCTTGGGCTGCAGAAGACCAGAGGGCAAACACTAAAATCGCCACCAAAGTCAGTAATATCATTTCTACTCACTACTATAGTCACTCTTTAAATATGCACTTACATATTTAAATATGCATGACTACACTAATAAATAATATACACTGGGTTAATTCTTTGTCTGCATTTATAAGAAAGTCCAGTATGAGGAAGTGTGTTCTTCCGTGAACTGTGGGGTCAGTGTGCAGGCTCCACAGCCCAGAATATTAACGTTATGAACGAGCAGGCTCTTTCGAATGCAGAAGAGACTAAAGACAACTAGAGCACAGTGAGAACTCACCTTAACATACCGCTTCGCTTTCAGAACGTCCAGGAGCTCCCGGACCGAGGCAGACAGGACAAACTCTGCTGCGATTTCCAGGTCCTAGGCCACAGAACAGAAACGTCCTTAGGATCAGTTTTAAGATAAAACATGGAAAGCAGGTGGCAGCAGTCAGGTGGTGGACTCACCTTCCTCAGCATCTTAGCAAAGCCCAGTGCCTTGGAGGCCCGTTCCCTGGCTTCATGGAAGAGCTCCTTGAGGGCTCGGCTGATCTCTATAACGGACCTCCTGCCGGGGTGAAGGTCAGTTAGTTCACAGTGTGGCACTCAGCACAAGAGCAGCTGGTGACAAACACGCAGCAAGTTTCAGAGCACGGCGACAAGCAGCACCCATGGATTTCATCAACGGGAACAGGCAGTTACTGAGAGTATGGCCAAAATACTCAGATGCTTGATCCTCATAGTTTTGTAGTAAGTACTTTAGTACTTTCAATGTACATAGGGAACATCAAATACCCCTCAAGTGACAGTATGTTTAATTTTCTAGACATTATTATGACAAGTTCTTAGAGCTCTTAATAACTGAAAAGAAATATACATCCAGTGTGGTGGATACAACTAGCCCCTAATACCATCTCATGGTTCATTCTGAGCTGTGTGGCACAGTGTGGCCACCACAGCTGGTCACAGGGCAGGATACCATGGAGCTGGTCTCATGGAGCATCAATGTCCTTCTACAGAAAGTCCTTTGAGATCCATCTCTGGCAGGCAAGCTGAGTATCCAAAGAGTTGTTGCCTAGTCACTGCCTCCTTTCTTCAATTCTCATGTTGACTTGGCATTTACAATCTAAAACTACAGGGCCCACACACTGGCCCAAACACCACCCATATACATACCCAGACACACAAAGAGAGATGGGGGGAGTGAGGAAGAGAGGGGGGGGAGAGAAGGGGGGGAGAGAGAGAGGGGGGAGAGAAGGAGGGAGAGAGGGAGGAAGATGGGGAGGGAGGGAGGGAGGGAGGGAGGGAGTGGGTACAGTTTCAGTGGTTCAGTAACAACTGTATGACCCTGGAGGGAAATCCACACATGAGCCATGGCTCATGTACTTACCCTAATGAGCAACAGAAACAACAGAAATGTGCCAAATAGCATTAAAAGGTAGCCTGGGCTGTTACAGGCATTTAAAGAACAAAAATGTAACATTTACGATTTAAGTTTTCATAAATGCTGAACCGGGGCGGGGGACTGTTATGTAGGGACACTCCACTCCAGAGGAGTGGGATGGAAGGGTTAGGGGGTAGGGGGTGGGAGGGCGGGACTGGGAAAGGTCGAAAGAGGACACTATGATGGAGATGTAACCTGAAGCAATAAATAAATAAATTTTAAAAAAAAGAAAAAAATTTAAAGAACTCTAGAAAAAAAATGTAATATTTAAAGATATTCCAGGAAACATGCGTCCAGAGTGCTATTGCAGCCATTTTCAGTTAATATCCACTGTTTTTATTGTATTAAAATCTGTTTGCAAGTAAAGAAGTTTTCACAAAAAGCCAGAAGACCACTGACATTCTCCATCCATCACTGTCCAGTCTGAAGAAAGCTCTCCAGAATCCCACTGGGGAAGTAAAAGTCCCAAGGCAAGAAACGGCCAGAGAGCCAGTGTGACACCAACCTTAGCTCATCAGCAGCACTGCTGTCATCAGTACTGGTCCAGAGCTCAGCACAGCTCTCCTGCAGGCCGGATTCCAGAAAGCTCCCAGTGGACTTGAGCAGCATCCCTGCAATGTCACTGGGGACAAAAGGCAAAGCAGAGGGAAGATCAGCTGTTGCCGCAACAGTTACAAACCAACGGAGTCTTCTCTTAGCGCAACACAACTGATGAGAAAACACAGAAATCCAGATGATAAGCACAGCTTGGTTCTGTTCATCACACAGCACTGAGTATGAACCACAGTGGTAAATTGTATGGAGTAGCCACGTGATTACATTGTTATTTCTCAAATGTTCAAGATGGTGTAAGATGCCTCAAACAGTCGGAACAGAGTGATCGGCATGGTAAACCTTCCATATCACTACTGACCTCGATAACGTTCAAGGAAAGGCAGTGATGGTCAGTGAAGGAGGCTGGGGATGTACGCAATCACCATCAGATGGAGAAAAGGAACAGGGCAGGGCTGGCAGCGCATGAAAAGACCACATCCAGCTGGCAGCAAAGCCTCTCCTGGACAGAAAGCCCCCGCTACGGCACAGGATCACCCGAATGGGAGTGCATGGATGGATCTTCAGGAAGAAAACTGAGGAGAGGACGGGAGCCAAGGAAAGACAGCAAACTTGATGAAGGTGTTTCCAGTACAAGGAGAGGTACCCATGCTGCACCACCTGGCCAGAGACCCAGAGCAGAGGTCAGGCTGGCTCTGGAGGGCCTGGCTACCAGGCTCACTAGTTTACTCACACGGCCATCAAAGCAGGCGGGTTCTAAAATATCTGAGTGGGAAGGAGAATTGATGGGAAAAGGAGTTTAAGAATATCATACAATGCATCAGGATGCACTTATTTAAAAGCTACTGGGCTCCTGCTATATATACAGAAGCAACAGTGAACACAATGGACAAAGCCCCCTACTGGATGGGAAGAATAAACAAAACATGAAATCTTAAGTACTTGTGAGTGGGAACTTCTAAAAACGAAAGGAAGGTAACACTTGGACATGATCTGCAGGAAGTGGGGAAATGAGTCATGAGAACCACTGGGTCAAGCCATCTGTGTGGGGCAGCAAGCTCCATCTGGCCAGCCAGGGGCCACACAGTGTGGAGTCCAAGAGGTGAGGACACAGGCTGAATGCAGCCCCATCCCTTAGCCATTCTCTCTGATGGGGAGCGGCTGGGTGCTCAGAAGGAGACAGTCTGACAGACCGTGTGACACAAGCAGCGTGAGGGATCTGGGGAGGGACAGTGAGAGTGAGAGCTGTGTCCAGGAGGAATGACCAAGTGCAGAAAGTGGGAGGGGAACAGTGAAAGGAAGTCCACTTCATGATCCATCCTCAGGGGCAGCCTGAAGCAAAGCTGAGGAGGAGTTGGGCTGGTTCCACCCTGACGGCACCTGGAGTGGGAGAAGCTGCTCCAAAGCAGTGGAGGGGATGAGCACAGATCTAGACCAGAGCTGGCAGTCAGGGAGGGCAGTGGCTAAGCCCTGCAAGCTGGTCTCAAACAAGGCCACAAAGGCAAAGTCCAGAGATTGTTTTGGGGGATTTGAAGGGCAAGTAGAGACAAAGACACATAGTGGCTGAAGGAAGTGAGAGCATAGTGAAACTGAACAACAGAATACACATTGACCTAAGTGCGAAAACTGGAGACAGAAAATACAAGGGACATCACCTGGACCACAACCTGAAGGGCCGGGAAGCTGGCAAGCTCACTGCTCACTCCAGATGAAGACCGTGAAAGAGCTGAGATCCACGCAACGAAGTGGACATAAGCTTCTGAGACACCAAAAAGAGCAGACACAAAATTCTGACACCAAGATTGCCAAAGCCCTGGAGCACAACAGGGAGGGCGCACAGCTGAGCCAGGGCACACGCTCCCAGGAAGAGGTGAAAGTAGTAAAAGGAGGAAGCGGAGCCTCTTACTCCTGCAGCAGCACACTGGGTCTGCAGAGCACAGGACACGGCCTCATCCTGTGTCAAGGCAGAGCTCAGGGAACCTTCCACCATCTACAGCAGGCCTGATCCTACGAGAAGCTCATGTCCCCAGAATACGCAACAGGGACTGCTCCTTCCTTAAGTGTCCCGAGTTCCACTCCTATTTCTTCAGTGTATATAAGATGTTTATAAAGAAACACAATGGAATGGCATTCCCAAACCATGCTCCATGAAAAGAAAAGACTTAGGTTCTGGGCATCCCCACCAAGTTCAAAGACATCTGTGTAATCTACCCTTACAGGTCCCAAGTCTCCTCCCTTTTATTAGCAACAAAACAAAAGCAAGAGGCTGAGTTATAAGGTATCTCAGGCTCAAGACCCACATTTAGAGCGGGTCATTTTGTTGCTGTCCTGTGCCTGCAGTGGAGCCCCAACATTCTGCCCTCTACTGCCTGGATGCTAGTAAGCACCCTCCCCATCAAGATGAAGAAAATGTCTCTACATACTGTGAATGCCCCAGAGGGCAAAACCACCCAGGTGAGAACCACTGTGCACACAGACAGGGCAGGGAGAGTTCACACTTGCATTCAAACAACAGAGTTGTAGAACGTAGGAGGGGCGAGAAAGGAAGGTAACAAGATTCCTACCAGAAAAGCTTTCCAGCCTGAGCCTCTCCTCCCCGGATGTAATGAGTTATTTCTTTGGTGAAATTCCATTCCTCTTCTAACAGATTTTTTAAGCTATGAGAAGCCTGAGGTAACTGCTGTAGCATTTGGATCCAGCTTCTCATGTAGTCAAAATACACCTTAAAACAAAAAGATAAGACGACATGTTTCAGAGGATCCAGCAACTCATAACTTGACCTGTTAACATGCAATATAAACCCGAAGGGTGAAGCAGACGAGAAACTGGGGAAAGCACGGCATGCTGGGGAACAAGACCACACCGCGGCCAGTTGATGTCTAAAGAGGAGTCTTCAACTGAATGAGTCTTCAGCAACAACACATTCACGGACTTTCAGACTCCTGCAAAGTAACTGAATTAATCACAAAATACAGGGAAAGACAATAATGTAAAAAGCAGCACACAAAACCTTTCATCATGAACATGGTTCCTTAGAGAATTTAATGTTTTATTTTGTTTGGTTACTTATTTTAGCTGGAGAGAGTTATTAGCACAGGTCCCACCAACTCTTCCTGACGCCCAAATTGGTGATATGAATTTTCCAAGGCTTATTACATAAACGTTATGATACAGAGTCAGAATATCCCGGTGGTCTAAGGCTGAGACTATAACCAGTGCAAGTGCCCCAAGAGCTTTATCATTCTTAAATCACCTCCTTGATTCTCTAACAGTTGAAAGTGTGCGATGGTTAGGATAAACTGTCCACTTGACAGGATCTAGAAGCATCGTGCCTGAGGGGGTTCCTGACTATCTACCTGAAGTTGAGGGTTCCTTGTCTGAGTTAACCGAGCTAGGATGACCAGTCCACTGTGGGTGGCCATTCCCTGGCTGGGATCCTGGCTATGTAAACGGAGGAAGAGGGCTGAACAGTTGCATGCACAACCACTCTCTGCTTCCTCACTGTGAATCTGAGGTCACCAGCTGCTTCAAGCTCCTGCCACCTTGGCATCACAACCATCATGGACTGTACCTCTGGCCTGTGGGCCACAAAAAGCCCTTTCTCTCTTATGTTGTTTTGCTACTAGTATTTTATTTCAGCAACAGGAAAAGAAACTATGACAAGCAGTTTCCTCTGACTGGGCTCTGGAAGGAAAGCTGCAAAACAGGCCGTTGGTGCAGTTTCTGGTCTAATGGATGAGCTGACCACATAGAAAACATCTGAGCCACACCGTCTCTGCACCAGAGCTGTCAAGACACAGCTCCACCTTCTCACACACAATGGCACTGCCATGAAGAAATGGACGCCAGCCCCACTGCACAAAGCCCAAGTCCTCCCCAGAGCAGCACACCCCAAGGTGACCTTCTCCCTTGCCTTCTCCTCCCTCTCTGTTTTCTCCATTTGGTCCTTTTCTTGAGACAGTTTTGATATGTAGCCCAGGCTAGACTTGAATTCATGGTCCTTCTGCCTCAGCCTCTAACTGCTGTGACCACAAGTGTGCGCACAGGAGCTGACTAGTCACTGTGCACACACTCTGAGTGTGCATACTGACTCACTGTGCACTCTTGAGTATGCACACCACAGCTAACCGACTGTGTACTCTGAAGTTTTCATTATTCTTCATCCTTGAGTCTCATGGAAGTTTTTGTTTGTTTGTTTGTCATTTGTTTTAAACCAGTCTATATCTTAAGAGTTCACTGTGATTTTTCCTGAGATCCAGGAATACCATTCAGCCAGCAGACTGAGAGACTATTCTTTATTTCCAGGCAGTTTTCTGCTGTATCTTGAGTGTTCTGGGTCCTGCACTTCCTGGCCTGTGGCTGAGGATCCGGCAGGCTCAGGCTCTCTCTGACTGGAGCTGTACACAAGAAAGAACCCAGCCTTCATGGATCTTGTACTGTCTTACCCATCTGCAACACACCTCTCCAGGTTAGGCCCGTGGTCAGGCCCTCCTCTAGGCTTCCCTGAAAGCTAGCTTCATCCTGCCAGCTCAGGGAGCAACTGCCTCCTGAGTGTTCAAGGGCAGCAAAGAGTTGGCACCCTGTGTCTCCAACGCTCTTTAAAACACTCTTCCATATTCTTACCCATAAGACAGAACTCAAGTTAGGAAAGTACAGCAGGGGCTTCGCTCCACCCTTTAAGATTCATGTCACCACCTCCACCATGAGGCCCTTTATATTGTCATCTACTGAATTCAGACCTTGTCTGACTCTGAGTCAGTGTAAGACCTCTTCACACAGGGCAGCAGCAGGGCACAGTGGAGGGGAGAGAGGTACAAGAATTAACAAAGTCAAAGATGGGGCCAAGGCTATACCCTTCCATGCTCAGGGAACTGGGTTCATTCCCTAGAACCACACACAGCCAGCATGGTCTCAAATGCCCATAATCCTAGCACTCAGCAGGTGGAGGCAGGAGGAACAGAAGTTCAGGATCATCCCAGGACACAGCAAGGACGGTGTGTGTTACAAGAAACTGTCTCACAGAAAGTTTGGGTGAAATGTCACGATGAAACCCGTTACTTTGGATGGTTTGGTTTGGTTTGGTTTTATGATAGAGAACTTTAAAAGGGAGACGTATGAGAGCAAGAGCACTGGCTGCACGATGGGAGGAGAGAATCAGCTCTGGCAAGAACTTCAACAGCGTCAGTATAGAAGCTGCCTCCAACTCTCACTACGTCACACCTTTGAGCTGGAGACTTGCACTGGGCTGGCAAGGTGTTTCCCCCTCTACCAGTCAAGAAAGTAAAATGCTCCCTGAGGGAGCTGCAGTTGGCCTGAGGCAGGACACTGCAGGCACATTCACCTGGAATTATGAAACGCCAACCTAAGGATTCCTAAGGCTCTCACATACTCTTCCTATACATGAACTCCACCACACAACAAGGGACATGAAAGAATTCCAAGTGCTAGGCTCCAACTCATGACACTTCTGCCTAAGAGCCTGTTTACATGCTACAGCACATGCAACTGCTGAGGAGAATTCAAAGAAGGTAGGCTTAAAGTCTAGACTCTCAGCACCTGGAGAAAAATATATCTGCAAAGTAAATCCTAAGTAGGCAGAGGAGGGGTCAGTTCTGGTAGGAAAGAATAGTGTGGACAGCTTGAGATTAGAATCACAGAACAAAAAAAATTTTAAAAGTCACTAGGTGGTGGTGGCACATGCCTTTGATCCCAGCACTTGGGAGGCAGAGGCAGGCAGATGTCTGTAAGTTCAAAGCCAGCCTGGTCTACAAAGTGAGTACCAGGACAGTCAGTGCTGTTACACAGAGAAACTCTGTCTTGAAAAAGAAAAGAGAAAGAAAAATGAAACATGGAGCAAGAATGAGATAGGATCTGTGGAGAAGAAACAAGCCCAGCCTGCGTCTACCAATCAGCCACTGGCAAGCCCTTGCAAGGACTGCTTCTGGAAGGAGGCCTCAGCTCAGCTCTGAGATAAAACACTCTGTGGACAGGTCTGCAAATGAGGGTCCCGGGCTAGCAGACTACCACAGCCCCAGAAATACAAGAATGGAAGCAGCTTTTGTGGCCAGTCCCTACCAGAGGTGATCTCTGTTTTGCCACTGTTTCCTGAGCTACTCAAGGCCCCAGCACCCATCTCAGGAACTGTACAAGGGGCTACTGTCTGGGGATTGGGTGGAATAAGAACCAATTTTTATCCTTTTTCTAATACAACATGAACTGTCCTAAATCAACAATGAACTAGATTACTATCCTACAATTAAACAACGGACTGGGTTAAGGCTAGTCCAAAGTGTCAATTAAAAAAACACTGAGAATTTTTTAAGTATGGTTTTAGGAGGAAAAAAAGTGTCATTCACTGCCATACACAAAGAAGCAGGTCAGACTGCCACATTCACCCAGCACACAAACCGAGGAACACCCCGTCCTCACCATCAGCATCTTCTGCAGGTCCTCCTCAAAAGCATCCATGTTGCAGTCGGTCTTCTCCAAGCCGTCCAGCACCTCCTGCAGCATGAACTGGTAATACTGCTTCATCAGCAGCCCCCCCTTCAGGACCTCCTTACACTCTCGCACTAGCTGCAAAAGAGCAAACACACAACACACAGCTGTCAGCCACACACTCTGGCCACAAAGGCTGCCAGGCGTCACAAATTCCCCCACAAAAGCCCCAGAGGGACCCGCAATGGGTTGTGATTCCCAAGAAGCTTGTTGTATGTGACAGCTCAACCATCCGTAACGCAGTGAAACATCATACAGCAGCCACTGCTCAGCTCCAATACATCTTACAAATCAATTCATACTGAAAACAAGTCTCACTTAATACAGCCACTTTTACTAATGTATACCATAAGACAAGAGATGAAAGAGGAAAAAAAATCTCACAAAATAGGAATTTTAACCAAGACTGAGATTTAAATAACATATCACAGAAAATGGTGGTTTCTGAGTAATGTAGCATAGTTTACCTACTGCTGTGTGGCTTCATCTACCACCCAAAGCTGCAAACCAAGCCAACTCTAAACTTAATCTGATGAAATTAGACAGAACTCAAGGAAAACAGAAAAGAAAGGCAAAACTGCAATATATAGGTGTAGCAGGGATGTGCAGAGGAGGGACAGGCAACTGGAAAGTCCCTTCCATGATTGGAGCTGAGATATGATGACCTCCAACTACAGCCCAGGGACACACGGCAGATGAGGCCACAAGAGGAACACCATGGCCGGCAGTGGCTAGAAACAGAGGCTGAGGCTTTCCAGACTCTCCAGTGGATGAGTCACTGCTTAACTACTGCACTTGCATCTGGGAAGAATTCAGGGATGCACCTAGACTCACCTACAAGAACACTGTGGCCATCTAAAGTCTTTTTCTGACAGCGTATTTAGACAAGAGTGGGAAGAAGTACATGTACGTGCATGAACACACACATTACAAACACACACCAACTCACTCTCTTATTTGTAGGAAGTGCATGTGTGCAGGAAAGACAACTGGATGGAGACACACATGCACTGTAGTCATCTCTGGAGTGCCAGGAAAACAGGGGACTTTGTTTTGTTTTTTGTTTTTGGTTTTTTCAAGACAGGGTTTCTCTGTTGTAAAGGACTATTTTTAATTTCCTTTATTTTTTTTATACTTCTCAATTTGTCTAAAACAAGAAACAAGATTGCTTTTATAGATAGAAGCGCTTAAATGTTTCTCAAATAATTATTCATGGTATAAAAACTACAGCTACAATGTCAAATCTTCTAAAAGTATCTGTGCCTACTTTTCTATATTAAATGCCATGGAGATATCTACTACTGATTCTTGAATTTTTAATAAAAGACATTTTCTATTCTCTTAAGTATTATATAGTACTGTTGGTCACTGCAGGAAGTGCATTAACATAAACTGCTGTTTAACACGACTAGAACCCGGTTAGTGAAATAGATTCCATCCTGTCCCACAGGGTTGCATCTGAACTGTCTGATGAGGAATGGAGATCAGTATTTGACTAGCATGGCTTAGCCTCCTGCTGCAATACAGAGAACAAGATAAAACTAAGGCCAGGTGCACCAGGAAGACAATATCCAAAAATGAGAAAGTGTGAATGCAGTGGGGCTAATGTGGCAGCAGTTCTGGCTAGTGCAGTGTCAAATGCAGATATAAGTGACAAGGAGCCTACTCCCAAATGACCTCATTAGTCAGCCTACATTTGACCAAACAAGTGAATGCATATCCTATGCAGACCTGCACTATGAGCTGATTCACCTGCCTGTCTCCAACTGCACTGTGCTGTGATTCACAGAGCCACACAGCCCTTCCACCTCCAGCAGGAGGCTGGGAGGTTCGGAATGGCTTTGTTTTCTGCAGTTCATGCCAGTACGCTAACAGCACAGAGCCTGGAAGATGCTCCTCAGCATCCACTCTGTGCAATAAAACTGCTTCCAGCCATTCTGCGGCTGCCCCTGAAATACAGCCCCACACAGGGAAGACCCAAACTCACAGCCCAGAAGGAAAAGCTGACTCTGCTATTGATTCTACATGACTGCTTAGGCAAGCAGGAAGTCCAAAACATCTCCTGGCATACTCCAAGGCACTTACATACCTACACATGCCTCCAAAAGGATAAACAAAGGAACCGAACAGACTTGAATTGTCTTTTAAGGATGAATTTTGAAAGCTGGAGTTGAAGCTCAATGACATGTCACCTGCCACCTGGGTTTAATCTCTAGTATCACAAAAATAAGTAAGTTTTTTAAAAAGAAAATTTGTTGTCAGTCATCAAGACTGACAGAGTAATATCACGGACTGTTTTTATACTTTTCAAGAAGTGAGTGGTTAAAAAACAAAACAAAACAAACCTGAAACAGAAACACACTCCTATCTTTGGAGACTACAGGTAAAGAACATTGTAGATTGCCCTCAAAGGAGTAGTAAAAACAAACACTACATTAAGACATGTTCTTTTCACTGTGGTTAGTTACATCAGCTATATTTACAATAACAGAAAGATGCATATTCATTAAACAGCCCAATCCTAGACATGACAACATTTCCCTATTGAAGAACATTCTACTCTTTTAGGGGTCTCGGGAGGAAACACTCAAGATGAGAAGGCAGGCTGGAGTAATGCTGCAATCGCTCTCTGTCTAAACAGTGTTGGAAACAAACCTGTTTGATGCTCAGGAGAGAAGGCTCTCCAGCAGGCCTCTGCTCCAGCCGCAGCTTCAGACACTCATGGATCACGTTCAGCAGGACTCGGCAGAGCACCAGGAAGGCGGGCTCAAAGGAGGGCAGGTCCATGGCCTTCAGCTCCGCCCAAGACACAGGACTGTCCTTCTGCTCCGAGCAAGGAGGTGTCCATGACAACTGCACATAATCCGAGCCCCACATGGGACCTGGAAAGTCAGAGAACTGCAGCAAAAGTTCAAGACAGATTAAAACTGGGCGCAGGGCACCGCCTGAAGCTGTGGTTATAGGTTTTGCTACAACCTGTTGACTTATCTACAAAATTCTCATTCTAAATGAAAAGGATCTCCCAGTGGATTAGAAAACCAAACTGTTACATTTTCATCAAGGGCAGAACAATGAAGTTCTTTTTAAAAACAAAACCATCACTATCTACAGTGCTATCTACAACTATGTCTAGATGGAGAAACCCAGGAATTCCTAAAATTATAAGAAAAAATTATTACAAAACTCCTTAATAGCTGTTTATATGAAAATAAAAAACAGAGTTCAGCCAACCCTGCATTCATTTGGAGTCACCCTTCCTGATGCTGCAGGGCACAGTTTCTTCCCACAACACCCCTCACTGACCTCATGCTGCCTGGGAGTTCTGCCATGTCCTCACCCACTCCCTCAGCTGTTCTGCTTAGATTCTTTAGCTTTTCCCCAGAAAGCAGGAGACCTGGAACTTTCTCCCATCATTCTTAAACCCCTGACACTACTACCACCACCAGTAGCACCACCATCATCACCACCACCATCATCACCACTACCACCATCACCACTATCATCACCATCATCA
>CAJQZJ010000202.1:735804-769704 GCA_907164525.1 Lophiomys imhausi
CACCACTATCATCACCATCATCACCACTACCACCATCACCACTATCACCACCACCATCACCACTATCATCACCACCACCACTATCATCACCACCACCATTACCACCATCACCACTATCATCACCATCACCACCACCACCACCACTAGCATTAAAAACTCTTGACCTCTTTTATTAAATAAGGTCATCAAAGTTTGCAAGTCTCAACTTTTTGTATCTCCAACTGTAGCTCGTTCTGTGTCTGTGGCATCACTGGTGCCTGTCCTCCTTGTCACTTAGAGAACTCTTTACTGTTCTTCACTTATATCTTGACACACTTGGAGGACTCACCTGATGACATCTGTAGCCTGAGCCAACATCCAGGGCAATCGATGTTTGCTACCCACATGAACTCTCTGACCTTTTCAAGACCCCACCCCCATATACCAACTAAAGCCTTGGCCTCACTCCCGCCCTCCTTGGTGGCCTTGTCTCTCCTCAGTGCTCTCTCACAAAGGACTTCTTTGGGCCTCATACATATGTTCATTATGCTGACCTTGCCCAAGCTGGTTGCTGACCCAAGAGCTTTCTTAACTCAGTCTAATTTCCAAGATTCACCCCATGATACCTTTCTAAGGATTTCTTTCACCCTACAGCATGTCACCCAAATTATCCTTTGAGTTCATTTTGATTGTCATCATAGAAATATCATAGTTCTATGGGGGGGGGCAAGAAGCAAGCTCAAAAGTCAGAAAGTCTAGTTTTGGGTCATTTAATAGCTATACAGTTCTGGAAGCATCCAGTAGTCCTCAGGCTTCTCCTTTATTTTAAAACCAGACGTGGACTTGGGACTGGAGCTTAGTATAAAGTATTTGCCTGTGTGAGGTCCCACACACATACACACACACACACACACACACACACACACACACACACACACACACTCACACGCATGCACACTCTTTCTCTCTCTCTCCTGTCCCTCCCTTCCACTCACTGACCACCTTATACAGATGATTAAGTACAACACACTGCGGAAAAGATACAAACCATTTGCTGTATCTCCTGTCCTGTTGCTTCGGAGCAAATGCAGAAAAAGGCCCAACCTTCAAGGGCTCAATAACCAACTTACAGAGAACCTTGGCTGCTGACTGGATGGACGATTCACGTCAATTACCCTCTTCAAGACTGTTTCTTGTTCCTGTTTTTCCAGTCCCCAGGGCATTGTGTGGCTCTCAAAATACTGCCTGTCCACAGCCACGTTGCCATACCTGATTTCTGTGCACTCGACTTCATGAGTGCTTCTACCTTCTATGCATCCTGGCTACTGCCACACATACTGGTTTTCAACCGTCTCTCCTGACCCTAACATCTTACTGGCTGACCTCAGTCGGTGGTACAGGGCTTTGTTCTCAAGCTTGTCTTACCCTTCTAGCTGACATTCAGTCCTGCACTAGTGCTGTAAGGGCATGGCCTCTTACTTAGCCCCAAAGCCCAACATTCACATAGACTTTGGCAGCACAACCATGAAGATCAGTGGAAGATCTTACACTGCACTGACTGTAACAAGCGTGTTCTGTGACTCTGTACAGATCCACCCCTGACAAACGACTCCCTTTCCTCAAGAGAAGCCCACCTCGGGGCTGCCTTGGAAAGCATGTTTCTCACAATCCACATGTCTTCCAGATGCATCTTACTCAGTCGCATCCACCCCTGCACACTGAGTTCCCTGGTAGAGTGCCAGTTCTGAGAAAAAGACTCTGTATCTCCAGTTAATTAGGATCAGCCAATACTCAGTCAGCATGTGCCTTCTTACAGAGAAGCTGAGCCAAATTTTGACCAGTAAGTTAACAGTGAGCACTCCCAAAGAGCCCACCTCCATTTTTCTCCAGCTCCCCCAACAGTGCCATGAAATGTCTGACCTCTGACCCTCTATTATCAGTTAAGTCCCTGGTTCTCAGATTTGTTACTAGGCTACTTAAAGGATGCCATGGTAAACTGAAAATTCTATGGAACCAAGTGGGCAGCAGACATGGGGTGAATGTGGGAGGGGCTGAGGTGAACTAGTTTTTATGCTCCTGGTCAGTTTCAGCCAGCAGTTCCTGGGTGGGAATGAGGCCTAGTATTCCAGGAGAAACCACCAACACAGAGTTTTAGATAAACTCATCCTATTTAAAATATTAGCCACTAAGTTAAAAAGTAGTATTGTATGTGTGTGTGTGTGTGTGTGTGTGTGTGTGTGTGTGTATTATCTTTAAAACCATGTGAGACAAAATGTTAACTCTAGGAGGCAGCACAGCATTGTCAGGGGCAGGCATAGCCTAGCCAGACTTGTGGGTACACGTCCTGGTACTTCCACGTAAGTGTGTGTACCCCTAACCAAGTCACTTGATCCTTCTTCACCCTAGACACGGACCACTGTTCAGTCAGTGACTGCTCCTGGCTCTGTTCCCAAAAGTGCTGTTGCCATGGGATCCAGTTCTCCCTACGACTTCCGTCTCACTGTCAGGCCTGACTCAGCTGGCTCACAGCTGCCAACACCATGTGCCCCAGCGTCCCACATGTAAATCTGTTTTAAAACAGAAAACCTCTAGGCAAACGAACAAGCACATGCTTTCAATCAAAGTTGTTTTAACGTCACTCATGAAATCGGACAGGCAATGCCTAGAACACTTGAGTCAGCCACGGCAGCTTCACAGAAACATGTGCTGCACTGCACAGCAGAAGGAGAATTACTACGGCCTCTGTGGTGCTTCAAGAGGCTGACTCAGACCTGCACTGTGCTAGCCTGATCACTTGCAAAGACCAGAGGTCTGTTCACAATGTCAGTCTTGTGTTCCACATTAGAAGATTCTAATTTGTTATCCAGGATGGGCAGAGGTACATGTATTTTTAAAGCTCTTTGGGTAATGGTGATGTGTATTTCCCAGACCTGGAAACCATTGGCCAATTTTTAAGTCTGATAGCTTGAACTCCCCCAACAATCCACTACACTGTGACTTGTCACTGCTCTCTAACCCAGTTTCTTTAGGGGTAAACTGGAGCAGTGAGGCCACCTGGCACCTGGCGAGAATGAGTGGCAGCCTCGTGTCTGATGCTGTGTCCACGCTAAGCAGCCTCTACATCGTTTCCTGTATCACAGGGAAGACTGGCATGGTGTTTAACCGCCAAAGATAAGCACTGGCCATTAGACATAAAATTACATGATAATTTCTAATCTAAGAAAGTAATTAAGACAATAACTCAGCGCTTTCTTAGTATTTGTGGTAATGTGGCAAATGCAATCAAGTAGTGTTAGTATCTTATATAGTACACTAAAATAAATGTAACCTCCCTGAGGAGCACTGGGAAAGTGGACTGACTAGGGAAATGCATGAACTCTACATAATAGCTCCAGATTTCGTGCTCACAGGATAGCACAGGTCCACTAGGCAGCCTCTCACCAGGAAAACAAAAATAAGAACTAAAGTAACGACAGCCAAGAAGGAATATGCACTAGCACCGCAGCCGGGGCATTGTTCCCGCTATAATTACAGAGCATGCGTACACAGGAGACAGACATCCCCACGATAGCCTGGACGCAGTGATGCCACAGCAGCCATGCTCAGTCCCTGGGCACTGTCCTCACAGGCAGAGGCTACAGAAGAGTAGGCTCTGGAGACTGCAAGCATCGCACACACTCGGGGAGCCTGGCCTGCTGTTTGGAAACGGTTATCAGACATGCAGCTGTAGGATTTAGACCACAGCAAGGGGAGAGAAATGAGGGCCTGGGATCCAAGCAGCCTCCACACAAAGGAGCAGAGGACCGGAAGATAGGCCTCAGGTCAGTCCAGCTGTACAGGAGGAAGGCTTCTTGCACTGTCCCCACTGCCCTGGCTCTGCGGGAAGCTCTGCTGCCATTATGCTAGCGCCTATTGCCCGGGCTTGTGTACATCTCAGGTGATGAGGACCCGACAGTCTCTAACAGAACACCCTTTCAGATCGCAAGGAAGTGCCTTCCAAGTGAACTCTCACAAGTAACCCCCGCTAACTGGAGCGTGCCTACAGCATCTGGGGGTGTCCTGGGAGGCCAGTCTGCAGTCCAAGAGCGCAACAGTCACAGATTTCAAACACTACACGGGCCATTAACACGGGTGCTGCTCGCAACTAAAGTAAGTGCAAGTAAACTCTGACTACTCCTAGCTTGCAATTTTTTAAAGCAATAAATACAATAAAGATTTAGGGGGAAAGTATTTTGTAATGCATTCTTCCAAAGGGTTCTTAAATGCTATTTGCAAACACTAGTTACAAGTAATTTAATCACAAGGAATAAAGATATAAAGTCATACGTAAGAAAAAACCAAGCCGGACGTGGTGGCACACGCCTTTAATCTCAGCACTCGGGAGGCAGGGTCAGTTGGATCTCTGTGACTTCAAGGCTAGCCTGGTCTGCAAAGTGAGTCCAAGACAGTATACACCGAGAAACCCTGTCTTGGAAAACAAACAAACAAACAAACAAAAAGGGCAAGTATCACAAATAAATGTTATTTCTTTTCTATAAAATCCTTCAATGATATCACCCAGAAACCACATAAGCAGAGGGCAGAACAGCCATGCATTGGCCCGTCTGCCGTGATCCCATATACAGGCTTCCACAGTGAAGCAGGAAATACACAGGCTGGTGCACTGTTTCAAGGACTGGGGCCCAGCCCTCACTACCAGAAGACCATTTTGTCCCCAAGCCTCAAATGCCTCCAAATAGACCACTATTTGGAAGAGATAAAAGGTAAAATAACATTTTAAAAATAAAAAAAGCCCACACTGAAAATAATGTAAAATAATCCTAAAACCAAAAGCTTATATTTGATGAATATAGATATTGCCATATATACAAATATCTTTTGAGGCTTCGTTAACTCTGTGATAGACAGGAAGGCACTGTTACTGCAGCTGCTGAGTCTTACAGCTGGCCAGGCCTGAAGTTTTTCTTTGAAACTCTAATAAAATTGTCATCGAACTTTAAAAACAATTGCGGCTCTTTCTCTGAAATACTTGGTAACATGACTAAGACAAAAACAAAAAAACAGGATTCACACGCTCATGCGCTCGTGCGCACACACACGTGCGCGTGCGCACATACACACACACAAACATGCACATATATGCACAGCACACACACATGCACCCTCCACTTATTTGCACTCTTGAAGTAGGAATGAAAACAAACTCCTTCATTCGCACCGAGCTAACCATGACTTCAGGCCTTCCCTCATGCCAACGTGGCATGTCTCTGCGGCAAGGCTCCAGTCTGAACTGTGACCTTTTCACTGAGGATGAACCTAACTGAAAAACTTCTCTAATTCTGCTTTGGAAAGCAGTCTGGAGATAATTGTCGCTAACAGCCTTTGCCAATCATATCACCACAAAACTAATACTTTACAATAAAAAACAACAAACAAAAAACTTGTCTTGACACGTGTCCTGATGGAATTCCGCCTCTGGATAAATTCCTAAAGCACTGAATTCATGATGTGAACTCTGTGACAAGTCCTTATTCTACATCTACAGTTTTGCTTTGTGAAATCTGCATGATGAAATATTATTATAGTGATTCATGTGTGAAAAGGAAAAATATCTCATTTGCTGCTTACTGAGAACTTGACATTCACCACAGCCTCATGATCTGACTATGAAAAAGAATGCAGACACGAAGTCTGTAAACCTGGATTCTCTTCAGGTGACTTCTGCCTTATGGAAATACCTTCTACCATTTCTGACTCCAAAGCAAGTCACATTATACAATAAACTGAAGCTTAAAAGGATCAAAATGGCACATATATACATACTAAAATCAGAATCACCAACTAATTCAGGAATTTGGAATCTCATGGGATTGAGAAATTTTGCCGTCAGTCATGTGAACACGAAAAATCAAAAGAGAAGGACTACTTCTATTTTGGACTCTCTAGACCAGAGCCCCACAATGTGCCCCTTCCTAATTTGATCATCCTTAACAGCAGCAATGAACTTCTAAAGTGTCAAGCTTTCAAAATCAAACGACAACCTGCTTCCTCTAGTGCACATGTCCATCTCAAACCCTCTTCCATGGAGAAAGACTCATTTCCTAAGAACCAAGTCCTTCTGTCTGTGCCCAGCATGTCAGCGTGACTACAGAACATGCTCCTCTCCTCCGCTAAGTTTCACATTTCTTTACGGCTTGCATCTTTTTAAAATCCAGTGACCAAAACTGGGCTTGCTACTCGGCAGGATGGTAAGTTGCTTCCAGTTCTGTCTTGAGGTTCTCTGGTGTTTTGTTTTTGTCGTCTTGTCATGCTAGCGATCAAGAGTAAACCCAGGGCCTTGTGCGTCTGAGGCAAGCACGTCAGCACTCGGCCATACCCCAGGACAGAGCAAGCTTTTTCGAAGAATCCAAAGAGGCAGCTTAGTGGTGGAGCGCCTGCCTAACATGCACAAGGCCTCAGGACTAGGATAGAT
The DNA here is from genome assembly GCA_907164525.1 of Lophiomys imhausi. Classification (NCBI taxonomy): domain Eukaryota; kingdom Metazoa; phylum Chordata; class Mammalia; order Rodentia; family Muridae; genus Lophiomys; species Lophiomys imhausi. The sequence goes on from CAJQZJ010000202.1 coordinate 742,256, forward strand.
GAGTGAGCGAGCAAATAAGTGAATGGCTTATCTGGGACTCTGGATGCCATATCCATTTTGAAATACCTGTGCATGATGCTGACTTACTAGTGACTCATCTGCAGCTTGTGGTCACCCGGGTCCTCCCCTTTATACCTAGCTGAGCCTTCTCCAGCTGGTACTTAAGTGGTTTTGTCTTCCATCCACACACCACCTTGTACTCACCCATTAAATTTGATGAGCTATTCATGGATCTCCTTACCATAGTACTTTATGGCAATGACTATAAATGCAACTATAACTGCCATTTACGCCTGAGAGGCTATGAATGTTGAAGTCCATATGGCCAATACTACACAGCACGTGGGATCAGAGACATTATGGTACAGCGCCCACTGAAACCTACCTCCACCGGACGGTCACTCTTTACCAGGGCTACGCGAGCCCTTTGCAAGGAGCCATGCATTAGCTTATGAAGTCGTGAAATTAACTTTCTTAGCCCCATCTGCTTCAGTGCTTTGTCCACGAATGGTCTATAGATAGAAGTCAAACAATGCCTACTGACGCTGGCTTCGGTACCACAGTCCACTGCTCCCCAGCCTACACAGTCCTCCTCTGACTCGAGCCTCTCAAGTTTCCTGGACACGCAGTCCTGTGAGTGGGTGTCCAGAAAGTTGTGTGTGGGCGGCCTGAGCCCTGGCACCCTCGGGCTGGGGGTTTGCTCTTCGTCACTCTCCTCTGTCCCGCTCTCCAGCTCCCTCAGCTCTCCCTCTGTGTCCTCGCCCTCGTCTTCCGGCTCGTAGCCTTTGGATGGCCGAGGGGAAGGGATTTCAAACACTGGCCAGCCAATGTCTGATAAGTTCTTGATGCCAAGGACAGTGCCCATGATCCTCAGCTTCTGATTTAAGTCTTTTGTGATGTTCAGCCACAGACAGAGTGCCTGCACCCTGTCCTCAAAGTCCTTTGCGGCGTATCTCTCATAGTCCTTCTGCAGAGCCTGCAGTGACGGATAAAGTGCTTCGATGTACTCCAGCAGCTCCATTATCCGCTTCACCTGCTCAAATGAGACCCTCTGGCGCTGGAGGTGCTCGTGGTACGTTGAGCAGCCCATGCTGTTTGCCCTGTGAGGCGGCATTCTGCACTGCCCTTCTCTTGAAGTACCATTGAAACCAGCTCCGCTTCTGGCGAAGGCAGTGCTCCCATAATTAACCTTGAACGTGAGGATTTCATTGATGATATCTGGGATGGCTTGGCGGGCCGTGTATAAAAAAAGGTCCTGGTCATTGATGGTGCGACCTGCGTGCCAGGCCTGGAGCTCTAACCAGATCAGTTCATTTGATCGGTTGAACCAGAAAGCAGCTGTGTTTTCTTGTCCCCTCTGCTCCCTGTCCTTCTTCTTCGAGACTGAGGTAAGCTTTAGCAAAAGGCGCAGTGTTTCAAAGAACTTTAACCGATCCGCTGGGCAGTCCGTCCGGGAAGTCTGCCGTGCAGTTCTAGCTATAGGCATGGGCACAGAGACCGGCAGCTTGGCGTTGCTGCAGCCGAGGCTGAGGTAAGGCTTATTGAGATCCACATCTGGAATCGATTTTTTTGGCAAAGACCCAGCCACTGAGTCCAACATGAAGGAGCACTGTGCGCTTTTTTTCTGGTCACGCTCTGTCGTTCTCAGGGTTGCTCGGATCTTCCTCTCCTGCTTGTAGCTGTGTTCTTCCACATTCTCTACTCCCTTCCCCGAATCTTTATGTGGAAACTGACATGGTGTGTTCATTTTTTCTATTAAAAAAAAAAAAGAACAGTATAAAACTCTAAAATATGAAGGTAGTTGGTGTTTTGAGCCAAACTGTTACTCACCTGCATTTACACTAACACTACACTGTGAAAAAGAGAAGATCTGTAAGATGAAACCTGAAAATGATCAGAACACAACACTTTGTAATTTTTTAATGATTGAGACTATGCCTCACATAAATATATAAATAAGTGATTATATTTTGGGTAGTGATACATCTTGACCATACTTCAGTTCAGTTTTAATAAGGTTTGAACAATGATCGGTCAAATGTCTTGTTTCTTCTGAGGGTTTAAGAAAAAGACAGTCAAACTTTTTTGGCTTTCAAAAATTCACCCTTAAATTTCTGTGTCCTTTGTAACACTATAGGGTTGGCGTGAGCAGGTGCATGAGCACTCCCTGTCAGCTTTAAACACACACACTTTACAATACAGCAGATCTGCCACTGAGTAGCTGGGCTCCAAAACCAACTCCAAGTGACATGGGTACTGCAACACAGAACAGATGTTTCTCACAGCAGGAGTACCTGTTTGAAAATCTGAGGGAAAGCCCAGTAGGAAAATGTTGCCGTTATCCTAAGGAAGCATGAGTTTAAATGTGCTGGCACAGAATGGCAGCCTTGGCTCCCATGCAGCAGCAACAGTGTTCACCCACACCACAAGTTCGAAAGTCCTGTGATAGCGCTGTGTCACAGAGCAGAGCCCGCCGGAACTCAGTGCTCGTCTGGGTACCAGTGCTTCACCTCCAATGTCTCCTGTCTGAGTTTACTATTCCAACACGTCACTGGTGGGAATCCACAGGAACTCAGTGTTTCCACCAAATAATTTCGGTAAGAGCCAACCTCCTAACTGCATATGTGTAATGGAGTGCTACAGATCTTCAGGATCTGAACTTAGAATCTCTAAGAAACAAATCTACAGTATAAGTTGCCTCACTCTAAGCCTGAGATAATACTTCAAAAATCACATTCATAACAATGGCTGCCACTGCAAAAGATGGAGAAACAGTCCTAGTGATAATGTGCCCCCATGTGAACTCTGCTCACAGTGACCTTCTGGGGCTTTATACTCCCTCCATGTTCTGGGCATTTATGAGGAAAGAAGCCAGAGGAAACAAAAGACAGCAGCAGGACAGGAGGCCAATTCCCCAGAGCATTACAGGGAGACACATGGGCTAGTGCCCTAAGGCAGCTAGTGAGCCAAACCTCTGCGCTGGGCCTGTGCAGTCCCTCCCGCAGAACGTGCGGCTGGCCCTGCAGTCAGAGTGTGCACAAAGAAAGCTGCAGGACTTTCAAGGTGGCATCTCAGGAAGCCTCAAAACCAACACACAAGACTCTCAAAACCCTTGCTCTTTAAGAAGCCAGGCGCCATGTGAGAGGCTCAACTCCTCAGGGACCAGGACACACCACACATGTCCAGGCTAACCATGTAAATGATGACTCAGAAAGAAAAGAGTGTCTGTTGCCCCTTGGCTGGTCTCAGTTCAAATCCAGACTAAAAGAAGGAGCCATCTGGGAGATTGCAGACATGGAGAGGGGTCTAAGAGCTCAGAGTCAGGGCCTTAGGCAAGCCAAACCGTATCTCCAGCCAATGGAACTGCTCCAGCTAGGGCTCCAGACCACATGGGCAGATGACCTTCTACTTTTCCTAAATACCTGAATGACAGAATCATGAGTAATGAGGATATATGCTGTCATCCAGGGTTTCAAGGTGGTTTATAAAAGGCAATAGATAACCCAGAATAATGGAAATCTCATCAGAGACTGGTCTGTCTAAAGGTGAGTCCAACTTTGACTCATTTCTAAAGGTAACAGTGTGACTTGCGGAGCCACTGTAAGGCAGGGTGATGCGCCGGTTCACACTTCCTTGGAAAGCTCTGAAATAAGTCTGACCGATCAGATTAACTCTAAAAAGCTCTTCAAAACACTAAGGGACCAATAGACTATTCTGAATCACACACTAGTGTGAAATCATGGTCTCCCAGACTCAGTGTGTAGGTCACAGCACAGCTATCAGTCTTCCACAAGGCTTCTCAATACCCTTCTGTGTGCATCCTTGCTGCCTCCATGAACTTGACCACACCAGTCCACACTCATGGCTGCCTCTGCTGTAGACTCCCTGCAGGAGTTCATCTAAAACAGGACGTGCCTGTACAGTCGCTCAAATTCTAAGTGGAAGAATGAAGGAAAAACAAGGGCAGAACAGGAGGAAAGGAAGAAGAAGCAAAAGATGGAAGGTGGAGAAAAGAAGACTAAACAGCAGGAACAACAACTACAGTTGCAGCAGTGAGGAGACGCGGCTAGGAGGGGACATAGGACAAAGTAGCTATGTGACCACAGAGAGCCATCTGCATCTGGGCGTCCTGAAACTGGCGCTGTCAATTCATAAGAAGATACAGATAATGAAAGAACTTAATTTTACCTCAAGGTTTAAGACAAAGACAAAAACAAGTATTAAGGGAAAAACTTTTAGTTTGAAGCAATAATAATGACAGTTATCACAAAACCTTCGACACACTGTAAAAAACAATTTTACCAATAAAGAAGGAGACCCTGCAGTCGCATACCAACTGTCCATGAGCCAGACTGAGTACTTGCAATCTGCTATCAGTAATTGGGGTCTTGTGCAGCACCTTACATTGCTAAGTTTCAAGGCCAATGAGTTCTAAGGGCTCCTGTACTGCTACCACACAAATGCCATCTTATTAAGATGGCCCACTTGCCCCAGATGGGTGACTCATTACATCTGTTCTTGTCATTTATGAACAAAATTTTTGACCACAAATAATTCACAGGATGGCATGCGTGGAGCTACTTTGTAACACACATACAAGAACATGTGAAACAGAAACCCAGAGGCTCAGTAAGTATAAAGAGACAAACTACAAACGACACTAGAGACGGAGAATCCAGGAGCTCACTTCACTCTGAGGTGTAACCAGCTCATAAGCATCAAGCACAAAGACAGCTGTCATCAGTAAAGGCTGTGTGAGGGCACAAGAGCAGACATGGCAGGCCAACATGCTCCAAGAGCTCATTTCTTCTACTGTGCCAGTGATTTCTGTTTGCGTCTAAGCTTCACAGCCAGTATGGAGTCCTCCGCAATAAAAACGAGGAAGGCCTAAGGATTCCTGTGTTCCTAGACTGGGATCAGTCGGCTGTGACTCTAAAGGCCTAAGAGGATTAGCTGCTTCGTGTGAAAACAGCGGACATGTAGACGACAGACCTAAAACTTCACAATTTTAGAATATAAAATAATTCAAAGCAGCTGAGAAGGAAAAGAGACAATTTTCCCTTTCCACCCTTTCTCTATATGGCAGAAAAACAAGAGTGGGGAGTAGTGACAGACTATAAACCCAACTAGTGCCTTTGGTCACTCTCTCTGTCACACATCTGGAGTCCAAACTGATTCCACAAGAATTAGTACAAAATCAGGCCTTCTGCTTTAAATCCCCAAACCCCAGTTTCCCAGGCTATGAAACGGGGATCCCCAAACCCCAGTTTCCCAGGCTATGAAACGGGGATCCCCAAACCCCAGTTTCCCAGGCTATGAAACGGGGATCCCCAAACCCCAGTTTCCCAGGCTATGAAACGGGAGCTCATGTTCTCACTCCCCGTGAAGAAGAGCATGGCACAACAAGCAACGTAGGGGGACATACTACAAACAGCTGGTTTGGTTTACATCACCAAGCAAATGCGACTGCACCAGAATCAGCGGGTACCACCTCTGACACTTCCGTTTTAGATAGGAAACTCCAGCAGGCACTTCAGAGATTTCTTTGAGAAAATGATAGAGACTGACATTCAAGGTCACAAACTTTAATGCAAAGTTATTAGTTTCTAAACTGTAGCTAGCACACATTCTACTGCAAATACACATTTTAAAGGGAAATTTTAATTGGATTATTTGGTTTCTTGGTGCTTAGTTTCTTTTTTTTATTAATAAATTTATTTATTTGTTGCTTCAGGTTACATCTCTATCATATTGTCCTCTTTTCCCCCTTCCCAGCCCCGCCCTCCCACCCTCTACCCCCTAACCTTTCCATCTTGCTCCTCTGGAGTGGAGTGTCCCTACATAACAGTCCAGCGCCCCAGTTCAGAAGTCATATGAGGGCCAAGAGCCTCTTCATACACTGGGGTCCTACAAGGCAGTACCACCCACCAGTGAAAAATGTCTCATTGCTAGGGAGGGAAAACTAAAAAACAGACCAACAAACAAACAAAAAAGTCTATATTCATGTTCCCTTTGGTGCATTGGTTGTAGTATAGATATCCTGTCCTATATGGCTAAAATCCTACTATAAGTGAATAGATGCCATGTGCATCCTTCTGAGTCTGGGTTAGCTCACTCAGGATCAGCTTCTCTAGTTCCATCCATTTGAAATTGCATAATTTCATTGTTTCTGATAGCTGAGTAATATTCCATTGTGTAGATGTACCACAGTTTTTTAATCCATTCTTCAGTTGAGGGACATCTGGGTTGTTTCCAGTTTCTAGCTATTACAAATAAGGCTGCTATGAACATAGATGAGGAGACTTCTTTATGATTCCATGAGGAGTCATTTGGATGTATACCCAGAAGTGGTATGGCTGGGTCCTGAGGCAAAGCTTTTCCAAGATTTCTAAGATATCGCCATACTGACCTCCATAGTGGGTGCTTAGTTTCTTGAGTGCTTTTACATTTTGGATATTAGCCCTCTGTCAGATATAGTGTTGGTGAAGATCTTTTTCCAATTTGTAGGTTGCCATTTTCTTCTATGACAGTGTCCTTGGCCTTACAGAAGCTTTTCAATTTCATAAGGTCCCATTTATTGATTGCTGGAATTAGGGCCTGAGCTATTGGTGTTCTGTTCAGGAAGTTGTCACCTGTGCCAATGAGTTTGAGGCTTTTCCCTACAGTACACGATAACTATCTTAAAATCACAGACCCAAAGGAACAGGAACCTAACATAACTATCCTACGAGAAATTCTACTCAGCAGCAGATGCTGAGACACACAGTCAAACATTAGGTAGAACTCTGGAAGTTCCATATAAGAGAGGGAGGAGGAATAGAGAGACCTGGAGAGGGGACAAGAACAGCATATGAAGATCAACAGAACCAACCAGAGATTGAAACACTAACCAAAAAGAAGAAGAAGAAGAAGAAGAAGAAGAAGAAGAAGAAGAAGAAGAAGAAGAAGAAGAAGAAGAAGAAGCATACCTAGACCTAGACCCCTTATACATATATAGAGGACAGGCAACTTGGTCTTCATGCAGATACCTTAACAAGTGGAGGGGAGGGGGGCAGTCTCAATCATGGACTCTATTGCCTGTTAGTGGAACACTTTAACCCAGCTGAGATGCCATGTAGGACCCCAGAGCAAGAGGAAGCTCTTAACCCTCATATGACTGATGAACTGAGGGGGCTGATATGTGGGGCCCCTCACACTGGAGGAGTAGGATAGATGGAAGAGGGGGTAGAGGGTGGGAGGGTAGGACCAGGAGGGGAGGAAAGTGGGGGCTGTGATCAAGACGTAACTTGAATTAATAAATAAATGTTTTAAAAAGGGGAAGTTTTAAATAAACTATTGCTAAAAAAAAAAAAATCATTGAGCTGGGGGGGGGGGCAGCACACTTTTAATCCAAGCATGCAGGTAAAACATATAAAAACAATAAAAAATAAATTTTAAAAAATTGCTCAACCACAACAATGAAACTCACTGTCTTGTGCCTCACTCCCCTCCCCCCGTGCCCCCATTAAGAAGACTCCAGTGATAACATGGGGTGAGCCTCACTCCCCCACCGTGACCCTGTTAAGAAGACTCCAGTGATAACATGGGGTGAGCCTCACTCCCCCCACCGTGACCCCGTTAAGAAGACTCCAATGATAACAGGGAGTGTGCCTCACTCCCCCACCGTGACCCCATTAAGAAGACTCCAGTGATAACATGGGGTGAGCCTCACTCTCCCACCGTGACCCCGTTAAGAAGACTCCAGTGATAACATGGGGTGAGCCTCACTCCCCCACCGTGACCCCGTTAAGAAGACTCCAGTGATAACATGGGGTGAGCCTCACTCCCCCACCGTGACCCCGTTAAGAAGACTCCAGTGATAACGGGGAGTGTGCCTCACCCTCCCACCCCTTTTAGAAGAGTCCAGTGATAACGGGGAGTGTGCCTCACCCTCCCACCCCTTTTAGAAGAGTCCAGTGATAACATGGGGTGAGCCTCACCCTCCCACCCCTTTTAGGAGACTCCAGTGATAACATGGGGTGAGCCTCACCCTCCCACCCCTTTTAGAAGAGTCCAGTGATAACATGGGGTGAGCCTCACTCCCCCACCGTGACCCCGTTAAGAAGACTCCAATGATAACAGGGAGTGTGCCTCACCCTCCCACCCCTTTTAGAAGAGTCCAGTGATAACGCAGAAAACGCACTGAAGAAATGAGTGCAGATGAGAACTGACCAAGGAAAAGAAAGAGTCGGCTCAGAAGAGGGAGAGAAGAAATGTGTTAGAAGTCAACAGAGTGAAACCCTCAGCCAAGGTGAAAATGGACTGAGATCTTAGGTTTCAAGAAGCTATGAGATCCATCTCAAGAAAAAGTGATTTGCTGAATTTAACAGAAAACTCTAAAACCCCAAGGTTCCCGTGACTGGGGCAGTAAGCCATGCATAGACACACAGCAGCATGGCTTGGTTCCATTCGCCCACCTTGGTAAAGAGCAGTTAGGATAAGCTAAGAAGAGGGAAGAAGCACAGAGTCATGTTGTCAACTTCTAGGGACAGGGCTAGGCTCTGAGATTCTACACAAGGAGAAAGAAAAGAATATTCCATCTGTGGATCCCAGATATGGGGTACTGTCTTATGATCCCTCCATAGCTCAGATATGAGGTCCCACCTCGCAGCTACTTAGCAAGCCAGAGCCCTACACACTGAGTCACAGAAGGTGGGGGCCTCAGCTGGTTCCTGAGTTTAGGAAACCTCCTCTAAGATCCCCAACACACCACTGCTAGAAAGAAGAACTTAGAAACCCCAGTCAAGAGATAAAAAGAGTAATTGAGAGCCATCAATGAAGTATCTAGCCACCTTGGGGTAGCCTCTTTCATAGTCTCAAAAGGCTCATATCACTGACTTCAACCACAACTCAGGAAGAGCTTCCTGAACTGGATAACCACCTGCCCCATCAACTAGCAACATAACTAGTGTGACAATTCAAAATAACAAACCCCAGAGCCAGCACTGAGATGGAGTCACTAACACCGTCAAAGACTCATCAGTCACTACAATCACATAAAGGTGACACAGCACACCTACCACGCCCTTCATGTACATCTTTCTAAGTGACAGACTCACCTTTCGGATTTGATCGGTTGGCTGGTCTCCCTATGCTATTCCTCTGGTGCTTGGTTGATAGGCGTTTCATCTGTCTCCGTGTGCTTGGGGGGGAGGTGCCGTAGAGATTTTCTGTATTCGTTTCATCAGAAAAGTCCTCTGGATCAGAGTCCAGACTCTTGCAAGCTGACTCTCCCAACATGCACTCCTGCCTGCAAAAGATAACAGAGAGAGAGAGAGAGAGAGAGAGAGAGAGAGAGAGAGAGAGAGAGACGGTTAGTAACACAGGAACTAAATTCGCAGCTTTCTTTTAGAACGCTGCAAAACATCTCCACCTATGGCTCTTCAGCATCGTAATCCTTCCATTCCCATCTCAGGCACCTTCCTCTTCAAGGGAGCAAGGACAGTGGATGTGACCACACTTAACTGCCAACTGTCAGACACAATAAGGGCATAACCAGCATGCTGTTTCTGATGCCTTTGGAGATCTTTCAAACTAAAATTACAAATTAAAGAGAAAACAGCAAAAGACCAGAAGTTACAAATCAGACGGAGCTAAAAACAGACCTATGCACCAGCTCTGGCAAGCATACTAATGAGGGGCAAGCACAATCCCGCCCTGGATTCCAGGGCCTCGCCCAACTCCTCCTGAAGGGCACAGACTGAGCAGCAGCAGGCAGCGCTTCCCATGGCCCACGTGGGAGGCAGGGTGTTGGCACAGTGTGGTGTCCAGAAAACACCACACATCAACCCACCACTGGTGAGCCACCTAAAAAGGGTTATGACAGTAAATCTTGTTACATGCCTGTTTTAACATGTCAAAAATGTTGTGTGAAATTCTCAAAGAATAAAGATATAGTCTTGTTTTGTTTTGTTTTGTTTTTTAAAAAAGCTTTACACCTCAAACAAAAAAGAAGGAAAATTGAGGGTGGGGGACACACCAATGTGGATGCTTCCGAGACTTGCTTTCTGAACACACTGCCTGTCACTCTCTAGCCAGTCAGTTCTCAAATAATGTCACCATTGTGATACTTTCTTTTCTGTGAAACTCACACAATAAAATTCAGTTACATAAAGTGAGAACAAATCTAATTCTAAAACCACAAGAGAAATAATAACTAAGGCTTTCCCATATGTAGCTCACCAGAGCTCCTCTCATTATGAACAGCGTTTATAAAATAAGCTTTTTATAACCTAAAACTGTATCCACTACAGTTTCTGTTAACTTATAATCACAATATAAAATCAATGCTAATCCAAAAATCACAAGGAAGGGGTGGCACTTAAGATATGTGAAATCATTATTAAACCAGCAAAATGCAAACAGAAGCTATCTTCTGAAAAATAGGAATTTGGGGTTGAGGAGACGGCTCAGTAGGTGAAACGCCCTTTGCACAACCACAAAGACCCAAGGTCAGAGCCCCAGTGCCCATGAGCAAAGTGTGGCATGGTGGCACATGCCTGCAGTCCCAGCACGGAAGAAGCAGGTGAGTCAGGGGTCTACTGGCCAGATGGCCTGCAGGACATGGTGAGCTCCAGGTTCAGTGAGAGACTTTGTCTAAAAAAAAATAAAGTAAAAAGCAACCAAAGAAGATAACATGCCAACTCTGGTCTCGGCCAACACCCCACATGCTACCAAGTGCACACGCACACACACACACACACCCTCACATGCTACCAGGCGCACACACACACCCCACATGCTACCAGGCGCACACGCACACCCCACATGCTACCAGCGCACACACACACCCCACATGCTACCAGGCACACACACACCCCCCCACACGTTCTACAGCATTACACACACACACACACACACACACACACACACACACACACACACACACCCCACACGTTCTACAGCATTACACATACACACACACACACACACCCCACACGTTCTACAGCATTATGTTGATTTGCCAGGCATGGTGGCTAGCAGCTTTAATCCCAGCTCTAGGAGGCAGAGGCAGGCAGATCTCTAGGTTCAAGACCAGCCTGGGTTTCACATAAAGACACTGTCTCAAATGAAAGGGACAGTAGGCTAGAGAGAAGTTAAGAGCACTTGTTCTGACTGAGAACCTGGGTTCGTTTTCAAAAATCCACATGGTGGTTTACAACCAACCCTAACTTCAGTACCATGGGACCTGATACCTTCTTCTGACCTCCCCAGGGACCAGACACTCACATGGTGCACATACACATGTGCAGACAAACACCCCCACACATGCATACATACAAACACCCTCACACATACATATGTGCAGGCAAACACCCTTACACATATATACATACAGGCAAATACCCTCACACATAATGCATGCAGGCAAACACCCCATACACACATATGTGCAGGAAAACACCTCTCACATAAAATAATTTTTACAAAGAATTGCACAAATTTCAGGTAATAAAATGTAATTTTTTTTCATTTTTAATTTTTAATTCTATCAGTGAGTAGTCTGCTTGGGTGCTGTCCTGCAGTGATTTGTGGCAGGCTTTCTTTTTCTTCTACTACCTCCATGAAGTGGGACACTCAGGAGGTGGAGTGGAAAGGCCCTCTCCTCCCGGGCCCTTGGGGGTGGGGCGCAGGCATCATCCATCCACCCTGGCTGTGAGCAGCATGGTGGTGGCAACAGGAAAAGCTCCTGAATTGCCACACAGCAGTCACCAGCACAGCACACCTCACCTGGGTCTTGTTGTGTCCCTCCGAGCTGGAGCCTTCTTCAGATTCACAATGTTGTGTAAAACCCTTTCTGGTTGGCATTAAAGGTTCTCTCAAATGCACCACACACAACCTTTGATTCTATGATGTCTGTGGGATTCCCACCAGTTTCCATCTGCTCTGGTTGCCTTAAGGGGTCACTGCTGCCTTTCCTGCGATGAATTGGTGTGCTATCTCTTAAAAACAAAGGCCATAATAAATGCAACTGAGATGGATACTCACAACCTACCTCTACCAGAAAAGATCACAGAGCTAAAGAAAAGATAAGGCTGATGCATAGTCACTTCAACTTATTGATGAGGATTCTAAAGGAAATGACTCCTGACCAATCTAACTAAGAAAACTGAAGAAATAACGGATAAGAACAGTAACCATACCTATGGTGAGAATTGCATGAATTAAAGAACACACCTAACTGGAACAAATGGGTACCCTCATGGATGAAAAAACAACAAAACTGAATACTGTCCTGTGGAAATTAATCCAGGTGGTATAAAGATCTACATGTTAAATGTGAAAATAAAAACCTTTCAAGCAGAACCCCAAAGAAAATCCTCAGTATCTCACAGTAGAGCCACGTTTCTTAAGACAAGCATTAATCAACTGAAGATGACATCAGGACTTTAAAACACAGATTTTCAACTAAGAGAGTGAAAAGCTGGGCCAGAAACTAAGAGAGTGAAAAACTGGGCCAGAGAAGAAAATGCCACACATCAACCACAAAGTCCAAAATACAGAAGCTACAGACCAAGTGCTGGACACAGGAGAAAACAACCCACTTAAAAACTGGCAAAGTACTTGTACAAACATTTTAGAGAAGTCCTTGGTCTGAAGGATATAGCTCACACACAAGGCTCCCACACCACAGAAAAATTCTAAGGCTCGAGAAGTGGTACCCAACTTTACTACTAACAACATGAACAAATAATGAAAATCTTTATGATGTAAAGATAAGGAGAGAGAATCCCAGTAAACGACTTGTACGAGCAAGGCCTTACACAGTACAACTTGAGGCTGGTTTGTCACTGCCCATGGAAACTAAAGACATAGAAAGGCTACTACAGATCAGCAACTTAATCCCTAGGCACATATACTACCGACATGTAAGAGATGCCACACTGTTTGTAACAGACAAAATTCCAAGTCATGTTCCTCCAAGAGCAGAGTATTCATGGCGAGAGAACACTGTGCCTGTGATGTGGGCAGGCTATAACGAGAGAAATACCATGTCTGTGGTGTGGGCACAATGGGCTTTCTCTAGCAAGGGTTATTCTATTCCTCATTGTCCTTGCATGGTTTTTGCTAAACTAAACAAGCAAGTCAATGTCCCATGTCATTTTTACATCTAACTTGGAGAAAATAAACCATAAGGTCTCAAATGGCTGGTGTAAGGTCAGTGTACTTAGCACACAGTAAGCGCTCAATGGGAACCAGCTGCTGCCAGCATGTAGAGCAGCAAACCTACACACTCACGTGCTGGAGGCCGAGGCACAAGGAGAGCCTGGATTTACAGAGTGACATTCCTTTCATGTTACCTGAAGGAGCCTTATGTCATAAAAATCCATTGTGTATAATTAATGAAAACGTTTTTAAAAGATTAAAAAAATAAATTCCATCAGCAAGTTAAAACTGATTTTTAAGCCACTGTACTTTTACCAGATCACTCTAGGTTTTTCATGAAAATACACACTCCCAAATCCATACACATAGTAATGTCCTGAACTATAATGTAATTTAGAAATAAGTTAATGCACCTACCTATTCACTAGGCTAACTATACTTATAAGTCTCTTAAGTAATACAACAAATAGTATATAACAAATAGGTTATATATTAACTTGAAACTTTTTATTTCCACTTCTGTACTCACTGTATAACAGCTGATTTGTGTGGCTAAAGGTCATGGTTACACACTCCACGGTAATTTTGTTTCTTTTCCACATTTCAGTGGTCAATAGCAATGGTTCTGGAATGACACCACAGCCCAGTGGTACAAGACTGCCTAGTGTGCATGAGGTTCTGGGCTCACCGAACTAGAAAAACATCACTGAGTGACACAATACAGACCCATAAAGAAAACATGTTTTCGGGCTGGAGAGATGGCTCAGAGGTTAAGAGCACTGACTGCTCTTCCAGAGGTCCTGAGTTCAATTCCCAGCAACTACATGGTGGCTCACAACCATCTATAATGAAAACTGTTGCCCTCTTCTGGCCTGCAGGCATACCTACAGACAAAACACTGTATACATAAAATAAATAAATAAATAAATAAATCTTTTAAAAAAATGAGAGAGAAAAAAAAACATGTTTTCTTCCATCAGTGGATATTAGCTTTGAATATTTCAATATGTGTATCTCAATTGGAATACCCACAGAGGTCAGGAATTAGTAAGCAATCATGGGGATAGGAGGGAATCAAAGAAGGGAGGGAGATCACAGTGACATGGGGAGGAAAGAGAATAATGTTAACAGGGAGGGTTATGTGGGGTGGGGAGTGGGAGGGCAGGTAGAAGAGGGACCACTAGGAGAGATCATTAACACCAAAGACCTTGTGAAAAATCATATGAGAAACTACGATTGCAGAAGTTTTCTAAAATATAAATACATACAACATTAAAAAGAACTTAAATAGAATCACCCCGTATGAGGCAACAATGCCCCTACTAGATATCACAGGGATAACAAATAAAAAACCCAATGTCAGGAATGGACTACTTCTACTAGAGTTGTTGGCCAGTGAGGTCCCACAGACACACCCCCTGCCACTACAAACTATCCTTGGTTACCTTTCAAAACTTGATGATAAGACCCAGTTGCTGAAGTCACTACATTCTTGAGTCATAGAACATGGAGATTATCAAGCTGGAATGGATCTAGAGCTTCAACCCTAGTAGCTAGGTTTTCATAGGGCTGGACAGAGCTATGTGTGCGACAGGAGGAAAGTAACCATCAATCTTTCCCGGCTGTGAACTTCATGACCTACGATAATGACCAGCATTCTGGCAACCTTCCTCCTCCTAAGACTCAGGAACTTAGTGGAAGAGGGAACAGAAATAAAGTAAGAGCCAGAGGTGGTGGGTGACTACAAGAAACAGTGTTTCCCAGACTAACAGGACAGTCGCACATAGGAACTCACAGCAGTTGTGGCAGGGACATACAGAAGACCTGGAGAAGCTCAAACCAGAGAAAAACCCCCGCATGGACAGGTGAGGTAGACATGAAGTTCCACCACAAGCTGAGGAGGTATTGGTGACTGAAATCTTCTGGAAGAGGAAGAGTCAATTTTCTCTAAGGGTGTGAGGTCTACCTGGTAGGTCTACCCCCACACGAGGTCTATTAATGCACTAATGGTTCTTGGTGGGTTTTAAGAAATGAGCACACAAAGTTGGGTGGGTATGAAGTGAGGTGGATGTAGAGATGGGGAGAGAATGAATATGTCCTCTTGAAGAAGTAATAAACATATGTTTAAATAGTTCTAACCACTACTGTGTGGAATTGGTGGACCTATAGGTGGATTTATGTTTAAATGCTGGTTGAGATGCGATATAGCCACGTGGGACTTAGATGGACTATTTAAAATCTCGCCCTTCTGTCTTTATAAGATAAAGATAAAGGGGGGCCAAGATGGCGGCGACCTACACTGACGCATTTTGAACACAGGGAAAAAAGAGCCATAAAAAACACAGAGTTACTGGGCACTGTGCAAAAACCGGAGGGGCTAGACCCTCCCGGGAACACTCACAGCTCCCAAGGGACTGTTAAAAGTCCCAGGGTAAGGCTCTCTCCCCATCTCTCGCAGACACGGAAGCCACTAAACCCGGGATACGGGAACTCCCATTTGGAGAGGTGCCTGGTAAGATCGATCCCAACACACAGCAGGCAGAATCAGAGGCCACTTGGCGATAGTTCACTAGCCTATTGGACTCCCCACACCTCAGGTAGAACTTATACCCACTTAAAAAATTTTGCGAGATAGTGGAAGTCTTAGCAAGGAACAAACAGGGGGCTCAGCGGGTGGTCCGCAGCTGCTCGTGAAGCGGAGGGCGGGAGGTTCTGAGAGAGCGCGGGAAGCCGGGAACACAAGGACGGGCGGGAGGGGCCGAATCCTGCGCACTTACGGCAGCGCAGCTGGGGTGGGAGCCCGGCTGGCAGGGCCAAATCCCCGCGAACCCACGGCAGGACAACTGGGGAGAGAGTCAGGCGTGGGCGGGGCCAGGGACCCGCGCAGCCACAGCTGAGCTGCTGGGGCGAGAGGACCACTCAGGCGGCCGGAGGATCTGGGGCTCTGTGTACCCACGGCCGAGCAGCCAGGTAGGGAGACCCGCGGCTGCACAGACAGGGAGGGAATCAGGCACAGAGGCCAGGCCTGTGGCGAGAAGCCTAGTGAGAAACCAGAAATCGGGACCATAGCTGTATTCTGGAAAATCCAGACATATTAGGTGTGGAGCCAGACCCTGTCAGCCTCCGTGATGACAAACAAAGCCCACAGAATCTGTGCCTGGGCAAACAGGTCCATACCATCAGAACCATTACAGGCTGATAACTCAGAGTGCAACATAGAGAAGTCTGAATTGGGAGCAGTGAAACAATCCCGGTCCATTACTCACAACCTGGGAATAGGCTGCACCAGCTCACAGTGCCTCAGGCGATTAAAACCACAGTGACCCTGAAATCCCCCTGTAAGCAATGACAGATAGCCAAGTAACTCGTCCCCTGCACCAAATAATCCACTGTGGATCCAAGCACAGAAAACGAAAAGAACAGACAGCTAAACACATCCAATGGCCAAAGGTCAAAAAAAAAAAAATAGAAATCAAGGAAATATGACTCCAACAAAGCAGAATTATCCTAGCTCATCCAATTCGGATGACCTCACACCAACAGAAACACATGAAAATGTTGACAACTCTGCATTATGGAAAGTGATAGAGTCCCTGCAAGAAGAACTTAAATCTATGAAGGAATTCAAAGAAGCCACAATTCTACAAGTCAAAACAAGGAACAACACCATTAAAGAGCTCCAAGACAAGGTGACAGAGCTTGAACAGGAAAAGGAAAAAGCCATGAAAGATTTTCATACAAAAACAAGCAAGCTGGAGAAGGAAATGTACAAAACGAACAAAACCATACAAGACATGAAAATAGAAATAGAAACAATAAAGAAAACACAGTCAGAGTTAAAAGAGGAAGTGGAGAACCAAGGGAAGAGAACAGGAACTACGGATGTGAGTATCAACAATAGGATGCAAGAGATGGAAGACAGGATCTCAAGCATGGAAGATTCAGTGGAAGAAATCAGTACAACATCCAAAGAAAATGAGAAGGCTAAAAAATCTCTCACCCACAACATCCAAGAAATCAAGGACTCAATGAAAAGACGGAACCTAAGAATTATAGGTATAGAGGAAAGAGAGGACTCCCGACTCCAAGGTCCAGGAAATATCTTCAACAAAATCATAGAGGAAAACTTCCCAAACCTGAAAAAAGAGATGCCAATAAAAATCCAAGAGGCTTACAAAACACCAAACAGATTAGACCAGAAAAGAAACTCCTCTCGCAACATAATAATTGAAACACCAAATGTACAGAACAAAGAAAGAATATTAAAAGCTGTAAGAGAAAAAGGTCAAGTCACATACAATGGCAGACCCATCAGAATTACACCTGACTTCTCCTCAGAAACTTTAAAAGCTAGAAGGGCCTGGTCAGATTTACTACAAGTCCTGAGAGATCATAGGTGCCCAGCCAGACTACTTTACCCAGCAAAACTCTCTATCAACATAGATGGAGAAAACAAGATATTCCATGACAAAATCAAATTTAAACAATATCTACCCACAAACCCAGCCCTACAGAAAATCCTAGAAGGAAAATCCCAACCCAGAGAAGAAAACTCCACCCAAGAAAACAAAGGGAATAGAAAACCCCTCAGCAACTAAACCAAAAGAGGCACAGGACCACCACCTATACCAAACTAATGGGAAATAACAACCCCAGGTCACTAATATCCATCAACATCAATGGACTCAACTCCCCAATAAAAAGACATAGGTTTACAGAGTGGATCCGCAAGCAAGACCCTTCCTTATGCTGTATACAAGAGACACATCTAACTACGAAAGATAGACACTGCCTCAGAGTAAAGGGCTGGGAAAAGGTTTTCCAAGCAAATGGACCCAGGAAGCAAGCTGGAGTAGCCATCCTAATATCAAACAAAACAGACTTCCAACTGAAGTTAATGAAGAAAGACAAAGAAGGGCACTATATACTCATTAAAGGGAATATTCATCAAGAGGAAATCTCAATACTGAACATCTATGCCCCAAATACAAAGGCACCTACTTTCATAAAAGAAACACTTCTAAAACTTAAAGCACACGTCGATCACAACACATTAGTAGTGGGAGACTTCAACACCCCACTCACAACAATGGACAGATCATCAAGACAGAAGACAAACAGAGAAATATTGAGTCTAACAGAGATCATGAAACAAATGGACCTAACAGATATCTACAGAATGTTTCACCCAAACACAAAGGAATACACCTTTTTCTCAGCACCCCACGGAACCTTCTCCAAAATCGACCACATAGTTGGTCACAAGGATAGTCTCAATAGATACAAGAAAATTGAAATAACACCTTGTATCTTATCAGACCACCACGGAATAAAACTGGTCTTCAACAGCAAAAGAATCAACAGAAAGCCTACACACACATGGAAATTGAACAGCTCCTTACTGGATGACCACTGCGTCAGGGAAGAAATAAAGAAGGAAATCAAAGACTTTTTAAAATCCAACGACAATGAAGACACAACATACCCAAACCTATGGG
This sequence comes from Lophiomys imhausi, assembly GCA_907164525.1. Classification (NCBI taxonomy): domain Eukaryota; kingdom Metazoa; phylum Chordata; class Mammalia; order Rodentia; family Muridae; genus Lophiomys; species Lophiomys imhausi. Next base: position 760,900 of record CAJQZJ010000202.1, read on the forward strand.
ATACATTGAAAGCTGTGCTATGAGGAAAGTTCATAGCACTAAGTGCTTTCAAAAAGAAAATTGTGACAGCTCATATTAGTGAACTAACAGCTAAGCTGGATGAATTGGAAAAAAAAGAAACAAACACTCCCAAGAAGAGCAGAAGGCAGGAAATCATCAAACTTAGGGCTGAAATCAACAACTTAGAATCAAAAAGAACTATATAAAGAATCAGCCGGGCGGTGGTGGCGCACGCCTTTAATCCCAGCACTTGGGAGGCAGAGGCAGGCGGATCTTTGTGAGTTCGAGGCCAGCCTGGTCTACAAAGCGAGTCCAGGACAGCCAGAGATATTCAGAGAAACCCTGTCTCGAAAAACCAAAAAAAAAAAAAAAAATCTTAAAAAAAAAAAAAAAAAAGAATCAATGAAACCAAGAGTTGGTTCCTTGAGAAAATCAACAAAATAGACAGACCCCTAGCCAAATTAACTAAAAGGCAAAGGGAAAGAATCCAAATCAACAAAATCAGAAATGAAAAGGGAGAAATAACAGACATTGAGGAGATCCAGAAAATATTCGGGCATTAAAAATCTATATTCCACTAAATTTGAAAACCTAGGCGAAATGGACAATTTCCTCGATAAATTCCACCTACCAAAACTAAATCAAAATCAGATTAACAGCTTAAACAGCCCAATAACACCCAAGGAAATAGAAACAGTCATTAATAATCTCCCAACCAAAAAAAGCCCAGGGCCAGATGGCTTTAGCACGGAATTCTATAGGACCTTCAAAGAGGAACTAACACCATTACTTTTCAAACTCTTCCACCACATAGAAACAAAAAGAACACTGCCAAACTCATTCTATGAAGCCACTGTCATTCTGATTCCTAAACCACACAAAGACCCAACAAAGAAAGAGAACTTCAGACCAATCTCCCTCATGAACATAGATGCAAAAATACTTAATAAAATACTAGCAAACCGAATTCAAGAACACATCAAAAGTATCATACACCATGATCAAGTAGGCTTCATCCCTGGAATGCAGGGATGGTTCAATATATGAAAGTCTATCAATGTAATTCACCACATAAACAAGATGAAAGAAAAAGAACACATGATAATCTCGCTAGATGCAGAAAAAGCATTTGACAAAATCCAACACCCCTTCATGCTAAAAGTTCTGGAGAGAACAGGCATACAAGGACCATACCTAGAAATAATAAAGGCAATATACAGCAAGCCAGTAGCCAACATCAAATTAAATGGAGAGAAGCTTGAAGCATTTCCTCTAAACTCAGGGACAAGACAAGGATGTCCACTTTCACCATATCTCTTCAATATAGTACTTGAAGTCCTTGCTAGAGCAATAAGACAACTAAAGGAGATCAAAGGGATAAAAATTGGAAATGAAGAAGTCAAATTATCCCTATTCGCAGATGACATGTTAGTATACATAAGCGACCCCAAAAACCCCAGCAAAGAACTCTTACACCTGATAAACAACTTCAGCAGGGTGGCTGGATACAAAATTAACTCAAAAAAATCAGAAGCAGCCGGGCGGTGGTGGCACACGCCTTTAATCCCAGCACTTGGGAGGCAGAGGCAGGTGGATCTCTGTGAGTTCGAGGCCAGCCTGGTCTACAAAGCGAGTCCAGGACAGTCAGGGCTACATAGAGAAACCCTGTCTCAAAAAACCAAAAAAAAAAAAAAATCAGAAGCCCTTCTTTATACAACAAAAAATATAATGAGAAAGAAATAAGGGAAACAACCCCCTTCACAATAGCCACAAACAACATAAAATACCTGGGGGTAACCCTAACCAAGCATGTAAAGGACCTATATAACAAGAACTTCAAGCCCCTGAAGAAAGAAATGGAAGAGGCCTTTAGAAGATGGAAAGATCTCCCATGCTCATGGATAGGTAAGATCAACATAATAAAAATGGCTATCCTACCAAAAGCAATATATAGATTTAATGCAATTCCTATCAAAATACCAACACAATTATTTATAGACCTGGAAAAAGCTATTCTCAACTTCATATGGAACAACAAAAAGCCCAGAATAGCTAAATCAATCCTGTACAGTGAAAAAACATCTGGAGGTATCACCATCCCAGATTTCAAGCTGTACTACAGAGCAACAGTAATAAAAACAGCATGGTACTGGTATAGAAACAGACCAGTGGATCAATGGAATCGAATTGAAGACCCAAACATGGACCCACACACCTATGGCCAACTAATCTTTGACAAAGAAGTCAAAACCGCACAATGGAAGAAGGACAGCATCTTCAACAAATGGTGCTGGTCCAACTGGATGTCCACTTGCAAAAGAATGAAATTAGACCCATACCTATCACCTTGTACAAAACTTAATTCCAAGTGGATCAAAGACCTTAACATAAGGCCGGCCACACTAAAGATACTAGAAGAAAAAGTAGGAGAAATCCTCGAACTCATTGGCACAGGTGACAACTTCCTGAACAGAACACCAACAGCTCGGGACCTGAGATCAACAATCAATAAATGGGACCTCATGAAACTGAAAAGCTTCTGTAAGGCAAAGGACCCTGTCATTCGAACAAAACGGTAACCAACAGACTGGGAGAAAATCTTCACCAACCCCACATCTGATAGAGGGCTATTATCTAAAATCTACAAAGAACTCAAGAAACTAAATGCCAAGAAACCAAATAATCCAATCAAAAAATGGGAGATGGAGCTAAATAGAGAATTCACAAAGGAGGAATCCGTAAGGGCTGAGAGTCACCTGAAGAAATGTTCAACATCCTTAATCATCAGAGAAATGCAACTCAAGACGACCCTGAGATTCCACCTAACACCTGTTAGAATGGCTAAGATAAAGAACTCAAATGATAGCGCATGTTGGCAAGGGTGTGGAGAAAGGGGAACCCTACTCCATTGCTGGTGGGAGGGCAGGCTTGTGCAACCACTATGGAGGTCTGTCTGGCGTTATCTTAGAAATCTAGGAATAACCTTGCCTCAGGACCCAGCCATACCACTTCTGGGTATACACCCAAAGGACCTCTCACGGAGGCATAGGGAAGTCTCCTCATCTATGTTCATAGCAGCCTTATTTGTAATAGCTAGAAATTGGAAACAACCCAGATGTCCCTCAACTGAAGAATGGATTAAAAAATTGTGGTACATCTATACAATGGAATATTACTCAGCTATCAGAAACAATGAAATCATGCAATTTGCAACCAAATGGATGGATCTAGAGGAGCTCATCCTGAGTGAGCTAACCCAGTCTCAGAAGGATGCACATGGCATCTATTCACTTATAGTAGGATTTTAACTATATCGTACAGGATATCTGTACTACAATCAACACACCAAAAGGACATGGACATAAATTTTTTTTTATCTTTTTCTTTTTCCTTCTTTTTTTTTCTTTTTCCTTTTCCCTTCTCTTTTTTCCTCTCTTTTTTTGTTGATATTCTTTGTTTTTGTGGGTTTGTGTGTTTGTTGGTCTTTTTTTTAGTATTCGGCCAGTAGCAAGGAGACACCTTTCACTGGCAGTACTGCCTCGTAGGCCCCCGGGGAATGAAGAGGCTCTTGGCCCTCATATGACTCCTGATCTGTGGTGAGAGACTGTTAGGCAGGGACACTCCACCCCAGAGGAACAAGATGGAAGGGTCAGGGGGTAGAGCATGGGAGGGTGGGGCTGGGAAGCGGGAAAAGAGGACAATATGATAAGGATGTAACCTGAAGCAACAAATAAGTTTATTAATTAAAAAAAAAAAAGGCAGGTGGCAGGGCTGAAACACTGTGAATGGAATAGAGGATACAGCCTTTCGGCCTGGTTTTGCAGACCTCCAGGTGTAGAGAAGATGTGGAGCTAAGGTAAAATACAAGAGAGTTGTGGTATTGGCCCATGCCTTTGACTTCAGCGGAGACGGGGGGAGCACCGTAGAGTTGGTGGTCTTATGTATTCTGGAGTCATACGGAGCGGGGTGGTGAGGGTGCATACTCTTGGTCCCACAATTCAAGAAGAGTACAACCCTTGGTCCCAGCTCCCAGCACACTGGAGATAGAAACGGGCAGATCCCGGAGCTCAGGGTCAGCCTGATGCAGGGCAAACTCTAAATAGAGAAAGACTTCGATCCAGGAGTGGTGGAACACATCTTTGATCCCTTCAGATGGGAAACACAGGTCTCTGATCCCAATAATTAGAGTTCAGAGACACACACATGGGATTTGGAGGGACCTAGGTTTGGAGGCTACTTACAAAAGGCCTTCCCGATGCAGGCAGATTGTCCTTTGGGATCTCAAAATATATACACTAGAGCTGGTTTAGCTCCAAGGTGACAGAATGATTTCTTCTTTAACCCGGATTGAAAGATAAAGCTTTGTATGTTGTCGGAAGGCCAAATTTGCTTCAGGAGAAGTACTAACTAGCCCCCCCCCCTCAAAAAAAAAAGAAAAAAAGAGGGCAATTGTCCCAGGGTTGGGATTGGGGCAGGGCTCTGCTCTTATCTTTCCAGGAGAATCGAAGCATCCATTAGGGGAGCCCGGGGACGGCTGGACAGCGGAAACCACAGCAGAGAGCAGAATCAGGCACCAAGGAGGACAAGTGACCCAGTTGATTCTGCCTGGCAGACTTCCTCAATAGCTGTCTCCATTGGGGGCCTGCAACCACCACGGCAATCCAATGTTGCTGGGACCGTTCAGCTCTACACAATGCCCCGGCAGGAACCTCAGTGAAGCCTGCAAGATCAGCTTCTGCCTACAAACCCCTTAGGTCATCTAAACAGCTGAGAACAGAAGGACTGAACATAAAAGGAGTGTACTAACATTTTTAACCATTTTTTCCATTTGGGTTCGGGCCCCAAACAGGTCTACTACGACCCAAATCAGCAGGAAGTCACTTTAAGAGAGCGACGTCCCATGCCCAGAGGGTGGGGAAGGTGTTTCTCCGCCCTTCTTTTTGGTTATTTGAAGGATAACTGAAAACTCCGATATTTAGGGGAAGAGATTACAAGCTGATAAATGGTCCTGTTTAATGGGTTTTGGAGGTTAGCCCCAGGAACTTCCTACTTTTCCTTTTCTGTATCCTTCTTCCTCTCCTATGTAGGACTGCATAGGCTTGAGAAAAATGAGATATAGACATAGCACAGGAAGGTCCAAGAAGAAGGGGCAGATTATTGAATTTGCCCTTATACCTTTGTATATTGATACAAAATTAGTAGGTTATTTGGCTAAAGTGGTATTGACCATTGTTTATTGTGCAAAAATAAGATTGTATTGGATTACATCGGTAATGATCTTTGTATATTGATACATAATTAAGAGTATATTTAACCACAATTGAATAGATCTTTGTATATTGATACAAAATTAAAGGTAACGCTTCCTAATGGTATCATACCTAGAGATACTTAAAAATAAAATGTGAAGCTCTGACCTCTTGATACCAACCATCTAAAACGGTCTAGGATAGTTAAGTAAAACAAACTCCTAGTCATGCAAACATGTCACTTTGTTAGCTACTATGACAGTCTATCACAGATATTCTCTAAACTACCCAGTAATCAAGTTGCTAAGAGACAAGCAACATTTGCTTATCTAAATACAAGAGATGGATAGGGCATCTTCAAAAACCCCAAGAGATCTGCAGAATATGGCATTCAAAGATGTTATCTTAAATTAAGATTTTCTTTTTTTTTTATATCGAGACATATTAGCGCCTGAAAGCACCCCCTATTCTACTCCAAGTAGAAGATAAGCATCGAAGAACCTCCACTGTAAGATGGTTGAATTAGTGGCAAGCCTATCTCTTGGCATGAAAAAACCCCTTGCACCAACTGCAGACAGACTGCTGTCCAAAAAGGACAAAACTTGGTAGCAGGGAAGTTGACAGCCTAACTGTGCCAAGACAGGGTAGGTAAGTCCTTCATAATCCCGGCTCTACAACAAATGTCTGTCAGAGAAACAGGACCCAAAGACTGAAGACTGATGCAGGAATGTATGGAGAGAAAATGGGAACTGTCCAGGCAGTCACTGGTATGCCATTTCTTTGTTTTGGAAGCTGCAGGCCCTGCACTTCCTATATAAGCAGATATATTTATCCCTCTCAGGTCTCTGAGGTGGTTGAAGAATAGACAGCTAGAGTCTCATAGTTAAATTTTGAGTTGTTTAGGAATCAAAAGGATGTTATAGATCTAAGAAGATACTCTTAAAAGTGTATTGCAAGTTAGTATGAATGTTGAGTCAGATATAGACCTTTAAACTCATGGAGATGGTTAGATAGTAGAATGTTAAAGTCAGGGGCCAAATACATATGGACTGGACATTGGGAATGTATGCTAAGCCATATAACCCTCATAAATGTGTCATATTTATATCTGTTGTTTTGTATAATACTTACTGTTATAAGAGAAGGAACCATCTGTTGGACTGAAAGGGGAAACTTCTGGGAGGAAGAGGGTGGAAGGGCAGGATAGGAAGGGGGAATAGGGAGGGGTTTGTGACTGAGATGTAACTTGAAGAAAAAAAAAATAAAGTATTTAAAAAATAAAAAAAATTAAAAAAAAAGATAAAGATAACCCTCAGACTCTGTCCCTGTGCGGAGTCAGATGATACTGAGTACCACGAAATGAGGACTGCAGGCCTCGGGCTTCGCTGTGCTCATTCTCCATCTGCTGGGACAGTGAGTTCTAGGTGCACATTCACACACTACAAGAGCATCCCACAGCAGGGTATAAGACCAGAAGCCATTTCAACATCTTTTAAATTCTCCCACACGCATGACAGCATTACAGGTTGTCTCTACTTGGTGCCCTGCTGACACACCTTCACTGAGCACCAGGGAAGGACTGCATGTTACCACTGTCACATTGATAGTGCCACCAAGTACACTGCCCACAACCACTGCTTCTCACAATGCTTTATTCCACCCACTGGGGTGGAAATCACCAGAAAATCGTAACATAAACATTTGATCGATTAATAACTTATCAAATCCAGACAGCAGGAATGACAGGATGAACAGAAAAAATGCAGTGAAATAATGAGCAAAACCTGTTCAGAGCATGCCCTCTATGGTGGGGGGCTGAGTGAACATGCGGGAGCACGGTGAGATCACAGTCCTCCCTCTGTCACCTGTTCCAGGTGAAGCTGTGATCATCTTGCTGAAGCTGGAAGGAGACAATTTATAATGTGTGAACTCTTCACTCTGAAACCTTCCAGAAAATTGAATTGTGAGTGAAAAAAAAAATATATATATATATGATCAAACCGGATGATGTAATGAAGGGCTCTACAGGACGCATGCAGCCACGTTGCTCCGCAGCAGTCCTGTGCAGGTCAAAGAACTCAGCTATGTGACAGGAACACTGAAGAGGGTTTTTAGAGGGATTTTGGAAAGGGACAAGTGATATAAAATGTCAGTTGTGCTAAGATCCAGTCTCCTGCCTATTGGCAGTCTTCATAGGAAAGACAAGAAGAGGTCATTGGTACAAAAAAAAAAAAAGTCCTCATTCCATCAATACATCGTGGCTTTAGCCTTGTGCTACAAGCACATGAAAAGAATCTAAGAAAGCATGGGTCAAGAACTCTTTGGATATTTTAACTTGAAAAAACAAATTATTTCTGGTGTGTTCTCTACACATGGAAAATATGATTTGCATTGACCAAACAAACAAAAAGAAAAGCTATTGAAATAATTCTATAGAAATTGATAATCTCATTTTCAATTCTGATATCAATTAAAAAACAAAAGGCATTGGTACCCTTTCACAAGGTCACAATAAACAACTGCTATAATCCAAGACCTTAATTCATTTAATTACTCTAACAGTAAACACTGAAGAACCACACAGAAGTGTAGGTGAACAGTCATAAACAGCGCATCTTAATAATAAGAAATAAACACACTTTCAGTCATTATACATCAAAGAAAAGAAAGGCGTTAGGAAAGCCATCCCATGAGACTGCCAGCCACTTCTCATAATGCACAATTAACATGAAGTCTGGAGGCCATATTCCAACATGGCCAAGCACCATGGTACTTCCTTAAAATTTTTTTTTGTTTGTTTTCATTTTTTTTTAATAATTTATTTTTTATTTCTTCAAGTTACATCTCAATCACAATCCCCTCCCTACTCCCCCCTCCAGTCCCACCCTTCCACCCTCCTCCCCCTCAGCCCCTCCATCCTCTTCCCTTTATTTTTTTTTTTCTTGTTTAGAGTTTAAGGTTTTTTTTTTTCCCCCCAACAGCTCTCCCTTTCAGTCCAAATAATGGTTCTTTTTCTTATAACTATAAATACAATACAAAACAACAGAAATAAATAGGCCACGATTATAAGAGTTATATGGCTTAGCATACATTCCCAATGTCCAGTCCATATGTATTTGGCACCTGACTTTAACATTCTACTATCTAACCATCTCCATGAGTTTAAAGTTCTATATCTAACTCAGCTTTCATACTAACTTGCCTCATAATTTTAAAAATATCTTCTTAGATCCAGAACACCCTCTTGATTCCTAAACAACTCAAAATTTAACTATGAGACTCTAGCTATCTATTCTTCAACCACCTCAGAGACCTGAGAGGGATAAATATATCTGATTATATAGGAAGTGCAGGGCCTGCAGCTTCCAAAACTAAAAAATGACATACCAGTGGCTGCCTGGACAGTTCCCATTTTCTCTCCATACATTACAGCATCAATCTTCAGCCATTTGGCCCCATTTCTCTGACAGACATTGGTTGTAGAGCAGGAATTATGAAGGACTTACCTACCCTGTCTTGGCAGAGCTAGGCTGTCGACTTATCTGCTTCCAAGTTT
>CAJQZJ010000202.1:771002-809443 GCA_907164525.1 Lophiomys imhausi
GGCAGGGGAGACTAGACAGGGCACACTAGACAAGGCAGGGGAGACTACACAGGACACACTACACAAGGCAGGGGAGACTACACAGGACACACTACACATGGCAGGGAAGACTAGACAGGACACACTAGACAAGGCAGGGGAGACTAGACAGGACACACTAGACATGGCAGGGGAGACTAGACAGGGCACATTAGACATGGCAGGGGAGACTTGACAGGACACACTATAAATGGCAGACTAGGCAAGGGAGATCAGACAGGGGAGACCAAACAGGGAGATGAGACAGGGAAGACTAGACAGGACACACTAAACAAGGCAGGAGAGATTAGACAGGACACACTAGACATGGATGGTAGACTAGACAGGGGAGACTACACAGGGAAGACAACACAGGCAGACTAGACAAGGAAGACCAGACAAGGAAGACTAGATAAGGAAGACTAGACAGGGAAGACTAAACAGGCAGAGTAGACAGGTAAGACTAGACAGGGGAGACTAGACAGGGAAGACTAGACAGGGCAGACTAGACAGAGCAGAAGAAAAGGTGAGCAGACTTTAGATACAGCAACAGAAACCATCCAAGCAGAATGAGAGTGAAGGGAAGAGGGGCTGGAAGCACAGCAATCTGCATCACAAAGTCGAACATCTATGTTGTTAGAGTCCAAAGCAAAGGAAAATCCCCAAAGAAACAAGCGCTGAAATTTTCAAACAGATCCAACAAACTTCAGGGAGAGCTATGGAGAAAGCTGCTTTATTAGACATAATTTATTATGCATATCATAAGCAAATTGCTGGAAGTTGGTACTGAATTTAAAACAGCCAAAGAGAAACAATTCATTTTAGGAGCCTTTGTTTAGAAGTGATAAACTTAATAGATGAAAGGTATCAAGCAAGCTTACTGTTTTCTTTAAAAACATGTGTACCCAAAAATCTAGGAAAATGAATACTAGTGCTATTGTTCAAAAGACCTTGCATCACTTAAGTTAAGCAACCACAAGCATCCCAAGCCTCACTCTGCAAAGTGCACGTGAGATGAGCTAATTTGGCCAGCTGACCGGTGCAAATGTTTACATGAATACCAAGTGTTTGGGACTAGAAAGTAGTACAAGGCTCACCGGAGTCATCCTGACACATATGCCTTATTTGTGCTGAAAAACCTACAAATGTGAGGTGTCTTTCTGGTACTAACTTCTGACAGCCACATAAATCAAAGCTTCTCTCTAACATAAAACCCTGTTAAATACCACTGACTTTACACTAGAATCTAATAAAGAAAAGTATATCTTGAACTCAGTACAAGGGATTTGTAGTCTTTAAATGAAAAATGTGTAGAAAGACAACAAAATACAGCTTCAAAGACCTTGGGATTAAACAGTTCTGTCATGACACACAGTATAAACTGCAGTGGTGCCTGAGTGAAGTACAACTGGGTGAGGTCAGAAACATCTGGGGTTCTGCAAAAGCCCATGAATTTTTATCTTCATTCAAAGCTCTGCACCATGTCCTTCAAAATTAAATGGTATATGGTTCCCTAGCAACCACAGTAGCTCACCTGTGTGAAGTTCTCTCCTCTACCTCCCATTTGCCTTATCCTGTAAGACTTAATAGCAGAACAGATCCCCACTATGGGGGAAACTGGAGGGTATGGGTCTTTCTTTTTCTTTTCTTTCTTTCTTAAAGAATTTTTTTCATCTGTTTGTAAATACCAGTTTGGGGGAAGGGTGTGGGTTAGGGCAGGCTAAAGGAGGGAGTACAGGGAGGAACAACTAACACCTAAATGCCATTTTAAAAACCTATTACATTATAGAAATCTATTACCTATTACATATATATATTTCTAATATATATATTTATATATGTATTATATATGTTATATATATAATTTCATATACATGTATACATATATATGGAATTAAAATGGAATCGCCATCTAATAGAGGAGACAAAGCCCCAACTAGGTAGCCGAGGCCACTTAGTAAAACTTCGCTGAGTGACTGGCCAAAGGGATCTCACAGGCAATCCCTTTGCCCACCAACACCCTCTGTCCCCCCCCCCCCAAAAAAAAAAATCACAGGCGATTACACGGGTTATTGGTTAACTCTCCACAACCTGACAGCAAAGCCCTATTGTGAAGACATCACTTAGCTAGACATCAAATAGAAAAACGAAAAAGTCTAGTTATTGCCCAAGAAGTTTCACCCCTATTAACTAGCACTCATGGTGCTGTAAGTTACTTTGCATGCTAGCAGAGGAGAAAAGTAATCACCAAACTGTCAATATTACCCAGCTACAAACCCTCAAACTCTACAACCTAGAGCAGCACCCTGCTGGCAAGATATACTGGTGCAATAGTGGCACAGATTTATCAGAAGTAACAAACCACCCTGGTTAGCTTTCAGGTCCACTCCGGACAATGGAACATGTAAGGGACACTGCTGGAGTGGCCAAGACCTAAAACTAGATGACCAAGGGCCATGGAGGAGATCTTACTGCAATTGTTATGCTAAGGGAGCATAGCAATAAAATGACATTGCCACCACCACAGATCAGTGCCTCACTCAACCCTTGTCAGAGAAGCTTCTTCTTGCAATAGATGAAAATGAACACAGGGACTCATACCTGGAAAATGTGTAGAGAATGAGAGACTTGGAGCACTTGGCCCTACATGGGATCTCTTCATGAAACCCTACTCCTCAGGCATCAGGGATCTATGAGGAAGAGAAGACTGAAAAATTGTAAGAGCCAAAGGTAGTAGATAGCGCCAAGGAAAATGTCTTCCAGACACAACAGGACTGGTGCACGTATTAACTCAAAGGGTACGTAGCAGCACTCAGACCCTTTGAACTTGTACAAGTTCAAACCAGACAAAATCCCAGCATAGAGAAGGGAAAGTGGAAACAAAGTACCAACCCTAACCATGAAACTATTTACAATTGATGTTTGCTGGGAAAGGTAAAATCTCTCTCCTCCACAGGGTGGGATCAGTCACAATCCAAGTTCAAGGATAGCAGGAACTCTACAGAGTCCAAAGCTGATCTACACTATACAGTGGGACCTTTCCTCAAAAAGGAAAAATAATTACAAAATTAAGAAATTCATTTAAGTGCAACTGACTGAAAATTATGGTTATGCAAAAATGTCTAAATAGGCAAGGAAATGTTTGGAAGTGACTCTCAAATTAAGCTATGCACCAGAATCCCAATTTTAATGTTAAAATACAGATTTTAGTGTGTCCTAACAGAAAGTATAATTAGGAAGTATAGGCTACAATTGGAAATGTGTATTACAGGACTTACCAGAGCTTCTGGTCCATGGACCAGCACTCTGCACAGAGCCTGGACAACTATCACAGAGCATATATTGAATTCCTATCTAAATGCCAAGCTCCATCTTCCATCCTCTCGGGGTTACCCTTCCTCCTCCAGAAGCTGAGTGCAGAGGCAACTTGGATTCCTCAGCAACTCTGAGGCAGTCTTAGAGACCAGTGCACAGCCCTTCATGATGCAAAGGACATCAGGGAGCATGTTACAAAGTGCCTGGACTACTTACCATTCCAGCTTTCTACTTACCATCACAATAAACTTCAATTCCCTTTATAAACAAATGTAATTCCTTTAGGAAAGCTATTTTTAAAGAGCAAATATTAGTAAATAAGGATACAGCAAAGACCACCCAGGTGGTACTAACAGGAAGGGGACTGAGAAACATGGTAGCATTCACACGGGTGGAAGAGGCAGACCAAGGCAAACCCAAAATTAAGTCAATGGTTAAAACCAATAAACAGACTTTACATGTGTGTTTTTAATCAGCTCTGTAAGTGGTTACACATAAAGAATGATTTTTATTAGGACAGTGTAATTGCTGTCAATTAAACAGTGAGAACTGGCCATCTGCCAGGCAGTCTGCCAAATGCCACACATAACTGAGTTTAATCTTTTCCAGAAACTTCAGGGACACTCTAAGGAAAGACCCTTTGCCCACACAGTCAATTCACAATGAATGTCTGATTTCTCACAGCAGAACCGGTTTCTGACAGTGATCCACCAACCCCCTAGCTGAAGCTCCCCGACTGGGTCGTTTCAAGGAATCCTGGCAGTTTCAGAAGGATTCTTAGCCCACAGGGATGGGCCGCTGACATAGCCTAATGGCTTAAATGTCTCAGCCAGAACTGGAGTCCTGGTCCAATCCAAATGTCAAGGCCTCTTCTATGGCCACCCTGTGACCACTCACTAGGATGCTTCTGTTCTCGCCAGGGCAGACATGCATGGTTACTTCCACGACAGACTGTGGATAGACTGTGGTTCGAGGGCCACTGCCTAGAGGAATGCCACAGGGATGGGAGAAGGGTGGACTGCCCACAGCTCACACCTCTCTAAAGCTTCTGCCCATCTAACTCCTGCATCTACAGGGATAAAGCAGCAGCCTAAATCCAGGTTAAGGAGACCTAGATTGGCTATAAGTTAAGTGAGAGGAAAACTGAGATTCTGCCTGGCCTACTTATTTGTACATGCCAAATCAAAGGCCTAACTCTAACCTCCCTCCCTCAGAAAGAGCTTGCCTTTCCCTCTAAGAATTCCACACAAATGCACAGCATCTTTAGTGGAGCACAGAGTGACATTGCAGTCCATGCCAGCTTGTGTGTTTACACCTAAGAGGAAAAACCAGCCCTGAGAGCAATGGGAAAACAAGCACTCCGAACTCTGAATTAACAGTCACATTTTTTTCTGTTGGAAGTTAGGATTTTGCATGAGATAAGATAGAAGTTAATTTTTTTAAGATATTATTTTCTGTTACTCATTTCTGTTTTGTTACTTGGGCTTTCTTCCAATTTGTCTGCAGCTGAAAGTACATACTGCCTCTGGAACACCCATAGTATGTGCATTGTGTCCAATCATGAGTCAGCTCCTTGGGACAATACTAGACTCAGCGAGTCCAACACTGATCTTACTGGACAGAACTGAGTTGGGAAAATACAGCACTGAACAGAAGAGCTGCTATTCCTGTCTACTTGGATTTCAAGAACAAAGCTAGAAGAGAAGCATGCACACACTTTTAATCTTAGCAATTTGGTAGGAAGAAGCAGGTGATCTCTGTCAGTTCAAGGACAGCCTGGTTTATTCAGCAAGTCCCAGGCTAGCCAGGGCTACACTGTGAAACCCTGTCTCCAAAATAAAACCAAAATCAAAACAACAAATCCCACTCACTCAGCATGTAACTACACACCCAAGAGAGATTAGAATGTAGATGTGGCTTGTGCAACCAAGGCAGACCACAGGAGACAGATTGCCAGGACAAAGCTGCTGCCAGAGTAGACTGGGAGAACTGAGTGGAAAACAAAAGGTTCTCCAAAGAATATTTCAATGGAGACTTCAAAGCTCTGACCAGAAGGGGCTGAGTGAATGGGGAGTGCTGAGACAAAGAACAGTATGTGCAAAGGGCCTGAGGGAGAAAGCACAGCTCTGCTTCCGGGAAGCTAAGAGGGGCCAGGATACACTGCCTATTATGCACAGCAGCAGGAAGTGTTTATGAGTGATGGACAACTGTCAGCTTCATAAGCAAGTGCAGACACTTAGAGATGAATATATGATGGAAGGATGCTTATGGGCCTATGAAGTAGTCATTACACTTATGTTAGAACATGGAAACTCATGACAGCAGAATGATGATCACTCAAACATTGCCTGGGTAAGTTCAGGTTTATGCTAATTCTTCTAATGTTATACATGTTCACAGTGAGCCATTACTATCAAATGTATGGATAATTTTGGCAAAAATTATACGGTCACTGAGAGAGAGAGAGAGAAAGAGAGAGAGAGAGAGAGAAGACAGAGAGAGAGAGAGAGAGAGAGAAGACAGAGAGAGAAAAGAAAACCAGGGCCTTTAAGGTAGCCGCAGGGGCAGATATTTGTATTTCATTCCAACATAAAGAGAGAGTAGGCACAGGAGAGAGAAGGTTGAGCCTGTGTCCGGAGGATTCAGCCTGTCACTCTGCTCTAGCAGATAGACAGGCAAACAGAAACACAGTTGTCTAACCCTACACTGATTTTTCTTCCCCTATGAGGCTTCCCAGTCTCTAGTCACACATTTTTTCAGCACCAGGGGTTCATTCCAGGAGGTCCATCACTAGGTGATTTTGTCCCTGTGCAAATGTTATACAGCGTGCAAGTCAGGCACAGGACACGGCCTGATGCGATCAGCAATCTCAGCACACAGGAGGGGGGGTGGCTGCTGTAAAATGCAACCTTGGTGGAACAGCACACTGTTCTAACAAGTACAGTTCTAGCACACACTCGTGCGCGTGTGCACACCCCAGGAAAGGCACAATAAGCACAGCAACATCTGATAACATATCTCTTATCATTTTCAGGTACTCTATGCCGTGCATAACTGTATGTGCTACTCTTTGTGACAGTGGCAGTGTAAAGTGCACCACAGACCCGAGAGTGACAGGCCCGTGCTGAAGCCCTACGCAATAGAAGGCTGCAGCTCCACTGTGCCTCGTGGGACCCCGACGGCTCAGGGTGTCATTATGTACGAATGGCAGCACTTAAAGCCGGCCCAAACAGCTGCTTTGTCCACACTGCTCCAACAGGAATACCAGCTCACCTGCTGCTACAGCAGAAGAAACAGAACTGTCTACTTGAGAGAATGACGGAAAGATGGCAAGCTGGCACCTAACAAGTAAAAATCACCCAACACAAAAGAGAGGGAGATGCATGTGCAAGGTTTAACTCATGAGAACAACTTTCTACAAATAAGAACAATGTAAACTGAGGAAAGTTTAAACAGAAGGCCAAGGCTTCCAGATAAAAACACACAAGCTCTTACTTTTAATTGTTGTTTTCTCCGCAGAGGAGAACATAAGCCCTGAGTGCAACTGAATACCCCAGGCCAACACGAAGGGCCTGGCAATGCAGACCTGGAGGCCCTATGTACTACAGATGTAAACCCCACAGGCAGCTTCTGAAGCGACTTTTGACATGCAATCAACATGTGCAAGAGGAACGTAGTGCACGGAACGCACAGCTTCCCAGCTCGTCCACGGTGTCTCTGAAGTCCCTGAGGCTGAGAGCACACCTCACCTGTGCCACATGCTGACTATAGTCCACAGTTCTCGACACACTCTCAAATGCAGTCTGTGACCCCGAAGAGCCGAGAAGCGCTGGCACGGGCAATGTTAGCAGACTCTCTTCTCACAGTGTCTGACCCTGACAAATACCACGGTGACATGCATGCCAGACCCAGAATGAATTCGAGCTTGATGGCCAACCAACAGTCGCTGCCACAGCACACACAGACACACAGTCTGTGCTGGAAAAGTCACATGAAAGTTCAGACGTTCCCTAAATGAGATGAATTTCAGTATTTTATGACACTGTCTGAGATGGGGTACTCCTCCTCACACTCCAAAAAAGGGGAGGGGGAAGAAATTGAGGAGGATAGCACTGAACTAAGTAACCATTAATTCAAGGATAATTACAACCCTTCCAAGGCTACTACTAAATATAACAAAGACAAGCCTTTGGAAGGAAAGATTTTAAGAAAAACTGATTTGGCGAAGGATCAGAGGGGAGCGGGTTCTGTCAGAGCGCAGTTGGCATGAATGCAGGAGGAGAGCCACATGAGTGAGGGTTGAGATGACAGGGCCACTGAGCTCCCCTCACTGATGAACACTGAAAACACAGGCCATGCAGTGACTTCGTGGGCAGTGGCTTGTGCTCACGGGGCTGCTGTGCTTTGTGAAGCCGACATGTGACAGCACTGTTTGAAACATTTCTCACAGTCACTCGTCCTTCCTGCCCTAGCTTCGCCTTGACGTCCATTTCTGGAACTCAGCTGCACAGAGCTCAGTGCCTCCTGGCCACTCTCTCTGCACTATATTTGCAGTTTCTACGGCTATTCTCCCAAATTCACGGGCCAATGTCTACCATGTTGACCAGCCTCCTCTGGCTTTCACTGCAGATGGCAAACCTGTCACCTCAGGCCGCTCCACCAAAATCTTCCTTTGTATTTATTTAAAGATCTACCTTATCAGCACTTCTGCCGTTACTTGTTACATTTCTAGGACTGTCACCATGGAGTGCAGATCTTCGCCTGGCCGTGAGTCATATTTTCCTGCTTACTGGAATGACTGGTTTTATGTTTCTGTTTTGTTTTGATTTGGAAATTGGGTCTTACTGTGTAGCCCAAGATGAGCCTCCTGCTTCAGCCTCCTTAATGCTGGGATTACAGCCATGTGCTACTGTGACCACTGGTCATTTTTTTATTGGATATAGATGTCATAACGTTAATGGTATTTGGATTCTGCTGCTGTGCCTTAGATCTGGGGTGAAGGATAGGCTGTTCTACATTATTTCTAACGACTTCATCCCCCAGCCTCCTTCCGAATTTGCTTAAGGTCAGTGGTAGAGAAGCCTTTCTCTAAGTATAATCTGTCCCGCTGCTAAGCTAGAACTCCAAGTCGACATTATGTGCTCCAAGATCAGCACAAGACTCTCCTCTGTCACCACACTGGCCTCAAGCCACAGCTGCTTCTGTGTGGCTCCGGAAACCTTCCACACACAGCATGTCAGTGACTGACCCAGCCTCATCTTTAGTGGTCTCTACCCTATGCAATATGTTTGTCATTGCAGAGTCCAGAGGCCTGACAGATGACTGGAGCCCTTTTCTGCATTATTTTTTCCTCTCAAGTACTCTCCCCTCAAACTCCAACTGCCCCGGCCCCAAAATTCAGTCAGCCTCTCCACCCTGCTAGCCTGGGGCTGCATTCCCTGCACCTCAGCCTGACACAGACACCCAGAAAGAAAGAGGACCCCGTGTCTACTCCTGTCTCAGGGTTAGGGTCACACTGCCTGGCTCTCACTGTCATAAACTGTCATCTTGGATCTGTTTACTGTATTTCACTAAAAGGCAGTATATCCATATTTTTATAATCCAAAAAGTTGTTCTTTGGTTTTTTTGTTTGTTTGTTTTGTTTTGTTTTGTTTTTTGGTGTTAAAGTGAAGTAACACTACTTAATTTGCCGCATGTATAAGAAAAGCAATAGTTAACAAAGAATCCAACTACAAAAAATCTAAATACTGTGCTGGGAAGTGGTGGCGCACACCTTTAATCCCAGCACTTGGGAGGCAGAGGCAGGCGGATCTTTGCGAGTTCGAGGCCAGCCTGATCTACAAAGTGAGTCCAGGACAGCCAGGGCTACACAAAGAAACCCTGTCTCGAAAAACCAAAAAAAAAAAAAATCTAAATACTTCATTCATAATAGGGACTATATAGGGATTCCTTTAGGAAACAAAACACATGGAAAATTTTATTAAAAAACAAATAAATTGATGCACCCAGTTTTAGAAGAGGAAGTATTTACAGAGCATCAAGTTCAACTGTTGTTCTTTGGATCAGTTAACCTAATCTGGCCTTGGCCCCGGTTTAGGACTATGCCTGAGAGCACAGAGATTCTTGGAAGATTTACTATTTAAGGAAGACTATAAAATGTCTAAAAGTTAGAATTTAACAGGAAAAATTGGCTTCATTTAAAATACCCAACTATAAAAAAGTGACATATTTCTCAAATACAGATGGCTCCCAAAGAAAATAATCCTTTGATAGATAGTTCATGTGCTTGTCACAAAAGCCATTATGTAATTCTAATGCCTATCTAAAATTTTACTTTCTGTTATAGTAAATCCCTCTTACAAGGGTAATTACACCTGTACTGAGTCTCACCATTTCTTTGTAGCTTAACAGCAAGCTGGTCAATCTCTAGGAGCTCTGTCATCTTTTTCTCTCACTCAGTACACACAGGACCCTCATTGTGAACAGACTCTACCATGGAAAGAACAAGGAACAGAGATATTTGCACCATGTTCACACAGAGTCGCACATAAGGGAGACCCATGCAATCCTGGAAAGCAACAAAAATTAAGGATTCCCTTGCCTACTTTCACAACTTACCACAAAGCTTTGTGATTAACCAGGCTGGTAGTACGTCACTAAGAAATGGTTAGACAGTAAGGCAAGATGTATGCCAATGAAACCAAACTGAGAATCTGGAAATAAACCCCCATTCCAATAGCCAACTAGTTTCAGTTTCAATGATCAACATCACTCAGAGGAAAGAGTCCTCAACAGACAGCTCGCGGACAGCCAGCCCTAGGACAAGGAATGATGCTCGTAGCAAAGAGAATGAATTTGAAACAGGCCAATGAAGAGTAAGAGCTCACGCGTTTTAGCAGCAAATAGGAGTGTGTCCTTAAGACTGCAGATGCAGCAAGGCAATCTTACTAGTACAAAATCCCTTGCCCAAGAAACTGATAAAACTGCCATCAGCAAAATGCAAAACCTCAGTGCAATTATAAGTGAGAAGGTAACAAAGCTCACATAACAGCAAGAAACATTTGCAAGTCATAGATCTGATAAGAGACCTGTCCAAAAAGCTCAATGACGTGATACATAAGAAATGCTGATCAAAGACCAATGAGAAGCAGTCTAGTCTAGGAGGGCAGTCCAAAAGTCGGTGAGTGCTGACAAGGATGAAGACGTCAGAACCGTCTACACTGCTGGAGAGAATGCCGTGTGGCCATGCAGAACGAGTGATTGGCAGTTCTACCCCTAGGTGGGTATATTCTAGAAAAATGAAGACATATCCATACAAACCTAGTGCACAAATGTCACAGCAGCCTTACTCCTACCACCAGTGCTGACTGGGTAAACTGCAACACATGACTAGGTGGAGCATGCTTCAGCCACACACAGGACAGGAGTGCAGAACAGCACACACTCTGCCATGTATGAAACGTAAGAACATTTATGCCAGTGAAAGGAGCCAGCTCTGATCACGAATGTATACATGTACATCAAATGTCCAGAAGCAGTAAACACTTGCTGACAGAGGCAGACTGGTGCTGACTTAGGACTGGGAGGGATGGAGACAAGACGGTGGATCAGCAGCTGAAAGGTACAGGTTTCTTTCAGCCATGGTTCTACAGCTCTGTGCTCACCAAATACTGCTCTGGATACACTGGACAAGTAGATTACAAAACACATGAAACACAACACAACAAAGCTGTTTTTAACAAACAGATGAGGACAAGATATCTACCCCTCCAGTTCTCTTGCTAACCTCCAAGTAACCTCTTATCCAGTTTGTACTGGTAATGTTCTAAGGATGGAAGGCTTTCTGTGCACCCTTGGCTCTCCTGGATTCACTTTGTAGACCAGGCTGGCCTTGAAATCACAGAGATCTGCCTGCCTCTGTCTCCCAAGTGCTGGGATTAGAGGTGTGCACCACCACGCCCGGCAATTGACAGCTGTGAACTGCCATCTGGGTGCTGGGATTTGAACCCAGGAACTTTGAAAGAGCAGCCAGCACTGTTAACCACTGAGCCATTCAAGTACCAGTCCCAGGAGGTTCTCAGTAAGTATCTAAGGTGTGCAACTCAACTGTGCAAACAGAAACAGGAGCCTTGCATGAGGAGCCTAAAAGCAAAGTGAGCCTCAGTCTTTCATTAGTTCCACTTGTTCATTTATATTTTCAGAAAACAAGAGCATGTTGAGAAAGTAAAGGCAGTGTGCCAAGAATCAGTAAGGCCACACAAGAGGTCATGTCATGATAACTCAGCAGAACTCCACTTTCCCTCTAAGAGAAACAATGTGTACTGCCACTATTGGACAAAATTATAGAACACAAAACACGAGCCATGCACATCATGAAGGCTTAATGCGAGCAGGTGAGCACTCTCCCACTACGTCCAGCCACCTTCTCTCTTCTCTATCCTTTCCTTTCTAAGTTGATTTGTTTTATCACTGTGCCTTTAGGGGCACTGTGTTTTTATCATAGTGTTTTATCACACTGTAAGAAACCTTAAGACAAGCGCTTGTCAGGCTTCTTTCTGTGGCTCTTCCACTACACGCAAACCCAGAATCTCTCACTCGTGAAGTGTCGAAGTCTTCATGTCAGCACCAGCCTTGCAGTGCAGTAAAGATTAACAATTGAAGCACACTCGAGTCAAAGGACATTTTCTCTCAAATACTTTGTCCACCCATCTATTACACCATGCAATAATTCTTTTCAAAATATTTTAATAAAAATTTTCACTTTTAGTTATTTTATGACATTCTCATTCATCTATCATTGTATTTTGCTTACATTTGCCCCTACACCACGTTCCAACTCCAAACAGAACTACTCCTGTTACATATCATATATAATATGTATGTGTTATATACAGCTGCCCCTAAAGGCATTGCAGGCATGGCTGCTGTGTCACATGTGGCAGAGAGGAGAGAGGCTATGTCTAAATTCAATGTTATGACCTATGAATATCTGAATGATTAGTAGCCTAACATTCCCTGAAAAAAGTCAGCCTGAGCTGACCACCAGTCTGGCACAAGGGGTTCTGGACAGGGAGATAGCCTGAGATGATCTCCAGTCCAGTACCACACAGGCCTAGAAAGATGGGCTCCCAGTACGGAGAGCAGGCTGGAGACTGGAAGAACCCTGCCTGGAACCACAGGCCCCAGAAAACAGTGAGCCCAAGACAGATGGATGACCATTGCTTGGGGTCACTATGGCAGTCTGACAATGAGCCAGCCCAAGACGATCACCAGACTAGTACCATGGGGCCCAGACATGGGGCTAACCTGAGATAACCACTAGTCTAGTGCTGTGCAGACCTGGGGTGGGGGACATACCATGCCAGAGATGACCCCTGCCCAGTGTCATAATGCATGAGCAGGACATAGCACTCCCGAGACAACCCCAGACATTCAGAGACCCTGGGCACCACTAAGAGGAACAAGCAAGTGGTGGAGAAATTGAAGAGAAAGAAAAACAGAAGGATGTGGGCACAATGAAGCAAGGCAGAACTGGGGACTTGAGGGTAGTGAGGAACAGCCTGATGTGAGTGGCCAGTGATGCCACCTGGAACTATGGAGGGGTCCTGGCCTCTGCTGCCACCAGGGGCCATATCGGGGTCTGTGGCCCTACAGCAGGTAGATCCCTGGTCTGGGCTGCCTCTCGGAGACATGATGTCTGAGGGCTGTGCAGAACTGGCCCTACCCCTCACCTGGGCATCAGGGAAGAGCTGGCCCTGGGAACATGAAAGCAGGAGAGCTGGCCCCGCCCCTAGCTAACTGTAGTACTCAGGAGAACAGCCATGCACATTGTGGGAGTTACAGGTGAGCCAGTCCTGAAGACAGGGAGAGCTGGCCATATAATGTCTCCTCGAGTGCAGTGGTATGGACAACAAAGAGATAACCTCTTCCCTCCTTGCTCTCGCCACCTGTGGCAGGTGAGAAAACTGGCCCTGGCGTCATGAAAGCAGAAGAGCTGGCCCTGTCCTTCACTGGCTGCAACACTCAGGAGAGTGGGCCCTGCACTTGCCTGGGCAGCAGGGTAGAGTAGGTCCTCATTTAGGGGATGCTGGTGAGCCAGCTCCAAGGGTGTGAGAGCAGGGGAGCGAGCTAGGCTGACCAGCAGAGAAACCTCCCAGGCCCAGATCTAGGGCTTTGAGTTGGCCCAACATCTATCCCACTGATGAACTGCTGGAGTGCATGAAGAGGCCAGTTCTACAGATCCAAAACTACAGGATCTCCATGACACAGGGCAACAACAGGATACCTGAGAGGACTTCCAGTGAGATTCCAGTATCAACAGAGTATAGAAGCCAGGGTCTCATCCCAGACCAACAAGTCATTGTGATGAACATTTGCAAGCAAAAAAGTGTGGACACAACAGTATAGTGTGGGTGGGACACACTGTGACACATTTCAGCTCCCACAATGAGAGGTTGCCAGGGTGGAGGGGGGTATGGGGGGAAGATGAGTGGGATAGGGTGCATGATGTGAAATTCACAAAGAACCAATACAAAATTTTTAAAATTAAAAAAATGTGTGTGTGTGTGTGTGTGTGTATTCCATCCAAGAGAGAAAACATGCAATTTTTTTGTCTTTCTTTGCTCCCTTTATTCTCGTTTTCCCTCCTCCTCTCCTCAGACCCATTCTTTCCCCCTCATAGTCTCCCTTCTTTAAAAAAAAATATTTTAGACAGGTCATAATTGAAATGAAATATTACAGGAATCCCTTATGAGCATCCAAAACATCTACAAACAAATCCACTCATTCATTTACAAATATCCTGGGAATCTCATGTAGCAGAAACAGTAATGGTGCTGTAGGAATAAAGAGAGCGCCTGGTACGACAGGCTCTACCCTCAAAAGTTCAGTGAAGACATGAAAATAACTTGTAAACGTAACAGGAAAAAATTTAAATAGTAGATTAACACAAAACATTGTTACAAATGATGTGTTAACTTATTTTTATATTCTATTTTGACTTGGAATAACATGTATGTGTCCGGGTGTGGGTTTATGCAGAGTGAATGCAGTACTCAGAGAGGCCAGAAGAGGGCATCAGATTTTCAGGAGCTGGAATTACAGGCACCGGTTGTAGACAACTCAACCCAGGTGTTAGAAACTAAACGCATATCCTCTGCAAGAGAAGCTTGTGCCCTTAATCACGGATCCATCTCTCCAGCCTTAATTTGTGTGTGTGTGTTGGGGGTATACGTACACCATAACACTCATGTGAACAGAACAACTTTGCAGAGTCAACTCTCTCCTTCCACCTTTATGTGGGTTCTGGGAATCACACTCAGATCATCCGGCTGGTGTGGCCAGTGCCTTGACCCATCTCCAGAGCCTACTAACTCCTGAAACCATCACTGTAACACAAGAATAAACTCTGGGTATTTGCAGTAGAAACTAGCACAAATATTCTGAGCATTTGGCAACATATAAATTACAGATCTTAAAAAGTAGGCCTCTACTACATACAACTCAATAGAAAACTCCTGTACTTATTAAGAAAGATCATATACACCAGGATTTTATCCCAGAACTTGGTAGGAAGAGGCAGGTGGATCACTGTGAGTTCGAGGCCAAAGCCTGGTCTACAAAGTGAGTCCAGGACAGCCAGGGCTGTTACACAGAGAAACCCTGTTTCGAAAACCTAAAAAAAAAATTAAGAAAACAAAAAACCCAACGTGAATATACATAAAGATTGAGCTGGAAAAGATGCATTTAACAAAGTTTATAATAGCAAAAGAACACACACTGTACTGGGAGGGTGAGACGGGAAGATGGTGAGTCTGAGGCCTGCCTAAGCACTCAGCAAGAGCTCTGCCTGAGACTAGCTAACATGTCAATTAAAACCTCACAAACTGCTTCCTGAAAGACAAAGGAGAAAGCACAGTGGCAATGTCATTCGGTTTCCACACAAGTTCTCCTGGCAGATAAAGGTTGAACCAAATACCACACATTAAAACTACTATATTACACTTTCTTCCTCCCTGTCCCACATCCTACCCTCTGTGACTTTATCAGGATTATGTAAAGGAAGTCAATGGTTTTGCCCTGCCATACACATATCCCACTAAAACTTTAGCTAAAAGCAAGACTCAAAACCATACTTCACTGACTTTTAACGCATTTTTCAATATTGTGATTTCTGATATTTCCCTAGATCCTACAACCAACATATTCAAAAAGCACTGTTACAATTTAGTGATTCATACATTTTAATGATACCTGAAATTACAACGCATTTTCAAGAGGACAGATCTGGCAGTTGAAGAAATAATCTCCAAAACTCTATTTTAAAACACTATGTGAATAGAAGACAGAGTGAAGTCTAACTACTGTTTACAGGACAAAGCAATGACTTAAAATGTGGAAAGTTTCTGCACAGAGTTTTGATAAAAATGTATATCCAGATACTTAGAATTAGGGAAACTACTTCAGGGGCTGGAGAGATGACTCAGCTGTTAAGAGTGCTGACTGCTCTTCCAAAGGACCAGGGTTGCATTGCCAGCACCCACATGGTAGGCAGATCACAACTCCCTGTAACTCCAGTTCCAGGGTACCCCACACCCTCTTCTGGCCTAACTGGACACTGAACACATGTGGTGCACATATGTATATGCAGGCAAAAGAACCATATAAAAATAAACTCCTTCAACTATTTGATCCAAATAAAGAGACTTAGCATTACAAAGAGCTCAGAGAACTGGACACATGTCCATCTCTCGTGATATATATACTAAACAGCATCTGAGCCCTGAACATGACAAGAAATGCCTTTGTGTTTCAAAGAGGAATCTCAGAGGTTGGCCACATCCTGAGATTGCCTCTATCCTACTGCAGTGACTCCCACGTTTCATAAAGCCACAGTTTGCTGCTGCCTCTGTTCAAGCTCATTAGTGAGCATTTTCTCCCTGCTGCAGCCTCAATAAAACCACCTTGGTCAATCAGTTCACTCTGCCAGCTGTGGATGGGAGCTGGCAGGACGAAGGCCCTCTCTTCAGGATCTCTGTGTGGAGCTGTAATCAGGGACCAACAGTGAATTCGCCTCTCCTGTGCCTAACAGTAGGGAATGGATATGCCAGTTCTCTGAGATTCTGTGGGTTTCATGGTCTGACCATCTGCTAATCTCTATAAGCAGATTAATGGGTGACAGGGATCATGTCTGTGCTGAGAGTAAGGTGACAATGCATGCGACTGCTTATTTTTCTGCTTTGTCTACTTATCTATTATGATATGAGCTCAATCAATTAAGATTCATGCCCACTGCGCACAGATCTATGAAGTGGTAGGTTCTGTACTCGTGTGTTCATGCTTAATCACAGCTAACATATTTTAACTGCACATGTAAGGTTTTACTTCCATGTCTGAACCTCAGAGGCCCCTCACTGTATTTCCCACCTGTAGACAGCTACGCCAAAGTAGATTACAACGTGTCTTACATGAGCCTGTTCTAAATGTCTTACAGATAAACTATGCTTCTACAAACTGGGTATTATTACTAAAACTGCCAGTAACTAAAGGAAAATGAACCTCCAGTTCAACATTGGAGGAATAAGGAAGTGTCTTACAGAAACTAACTCAGAAATACTTATAATTCAAGTTCACAATACTCAGGCAATTCTTTGGGAAATGAAACAAATTTATATCCTTGGCTTAGTGAATACATTTGTCCTTGACTTTCCCAATTAAATTATGTAGAGGTTTTTGTTCTTCATGTATCCTATCTAAATGTCTGCAGTCTTACTAACTGAACATGCTAGCATAGAATATAAATTCTCTCTCTCTCTCTCCTCTCTCTCTCTCTCTCTCTCTCTCTCTCTCTCTCTCTCTCTCACACACACACACACACACACACACACACACACAATCAGACCTAATTTTAGTTAGGTATGCTGGCACGTGCCTTGAATCTGAGTTCAAAGCCAGCATGGTCTACAAAGTGAGTTCCAGACAACAAGGGCTACACAGAGAAACCCTGTCTCAGAAAAAAAAAAAAAATACTATAAATTCACACTTAATCAAGCTGAATCACCATCTGATAAGCTCTATTATATAATACTGTATTGGCTAGATCTTTGGATGACCTAAGCTTTTTCAATGTTGTGTGTGAGTGTTCTGCTTGCATGTGCATATGTGCATGAAGTGCCTGCAAAGGCCAGAAGAGGGTGTCGGGGCCCAACACTGAGATATGGATGGCTGCAAGCCGCTGTATGTGTGCTGGGGACTGCACCCAGGTCTCTAGCTCTAATCTGCCAATGGAAAGCCAGTGTACTCTTAACCACTGAGCCATCTCTCACTGGTACTAAACAGTTACTTTATGGCTACCTACTGGATATACCTAGACCATACCTAAGGTAAAGTATGAAAATATTAAACATAATTTAGATTTATAAGCCTCTGCTTATTTTTATATGCCACAAAAGGATACATATATGTGAATATGTTAATGATGTACAAAGTTACAGAAGATTCATGGAAAGGGAATTTTACTTCTCATAGTCAAAGCTGATTTTCCTAATTTTTCTTTGTTGTTGTTGTTTTAGAATCAAATCACACCCATGCAAAACTAAAATCTGGTTGTGCTGCCATGTCAAAGGCTTCTTGGATCACTGGCCTGCTCTTCATGGACACCGGAAGGGTCACCCTGCCTTCCGCACCACCTATGTACACAGCAAAGGTCCTGTGTGCCACACGTGTCTCACACAGACTTATACCCTTGACTGTATAAGAAAACAAGCCTCTTTAGTTCCTTCACATGCCACTTGTGTATGTTTATTTTTAAAATTCTGTTTTACTTTGGTTAACTATATAGCCCAACACAGTTCATGTCAATCTCCAATTGTATTCAAATCTGACAATTTACAGAATATGCCTTCTCCAAATCAAATCACAAATAAACCTTCTGCACCTAAAACTGTACAGAGATTTGGTCTGCTGCCTTACTTTAAAATGATTGGGACAGTTTGATGCTACTTTTCATGAATTATCCAATCAGAAAACACATACACACACACACACACACACCAGGCCCCAGTTTAATCTGTACAAGTAAAATACAAATATTTCAGAAACTGCTTGCTGCAGAAGCTTCCAATGAGTGAACTGTCAATTCACTCCCTGACTGTGACCTCATTCATCAATGTCCTAGCACTGCTTTGCTTGGTTTTATTAGTCATTTCAGATATGCTTTTAAATGCTCACTGGGCCTCAGCTCCTTTTATTTGAATGTAGCATCCTCTAGGCCAGTTGTTTTTAAGGACTCATACAACTTATCTCTGGATTTGTATTAATATTCACAGTGGCTGGGGCATATTCTTTACTTGGTATTTTTGACAGATTCCTTGTATAATCTAATATGTGCTTAGACTGACTTACACTGCAGCTAAACATTTTTCCTCCACAAAGATCATGGGTCTGCTTTGGGAAACTAGATACAACAGCCATGTTTCCTTAAACACTGAGTTTATCACTCATGAACGACACTGTATCCAGAGCTTTCTAGATTCCCTTTTATCCAGTTAGCATGTGGTAGGAACAGCCAAACATTTGTAATAACTACCTTATTCTGATAAGCAATCCCCACTGGGCCTTGCACACGTTCCACTATCAACAAGCTATGAGCCACTCTGCGTTTCTGCAGCCACAGACTCGCTTCTGTTTCTTCCAAAGTTTCCCAACCACACCTGCAACCACCCACAGGCCAGAATGCTTGTCTTCCACAAGGGCAGGCTACCTATCACTGTCTTGGGGCCTGTACAAAGACTATGTCAGGTACTTTTGGGTACAAGTTTCTGAATGCATGTCTGAACAACTCTGAGAAAATACCAATGGACTTAGTCGGGATTTCTGGAACTCCCAGATAGATCCACAAGACTACTGACTGAAACCAAGTAGAGCAAGAATTACTGATGACCGAGGAGTGGGGTGACTATGGGTTGTTTGAACTATTGCTGAATTGCTAAATAAAGACCCTTCCCTCATCCCTTACATTATGCCATGGACATGGTCTATCCCCACAGGTTCATGTGTTAAGAGCTTGTCCCCAGAGTGGCAGTTATTACAAGATCCTGGGACCTCTAAGCAGTAAGGCCTAGTGGGAAATCCCAAAGTCAACTGCAGGGGTACCTCGACAGGGATTAAGGTAGTAGTTCTCTCAGGACTCCAGGTTCACTCTGGCTTCCTGTTTAGCAATGGGAACTTGTGCTCACACATGTCCCAGCAGGGACTGTGCCTGGTGCCTGTGCCACCATATTTGAACTTTTGGCTTACAGAAGTCTAGGCCGATTACACTTCTTTATAAAATTGTTCTGCCTCACGTATTTCACTTACAGTCAGAAAAACAGACGAATACACTAGCTACATAACTCCTAAAAACTTAGAGGACTGATCTTATACTTAAAACTGTCCAGTGCAGTCTTTCACACTGGAGTGAACAAAAACAAAGGTACATTTCTATTTGAAAAAATGTAGCAACATGTTTCATGAGTTTTAAAATTCTATTTTATAAACTAGAAATCTATCCTAAAAAATGGAAACTAAAAAATGTACATTAATATTTGTATCAAGCCACTAAGGTATAATCATGTTAAAAACCACTGAAAATATAAATATGCCATAAATGAATTCAAATGGTTATATTGTGTAAATAAGGACATGTCTGCCATTGTTATGTCACAGGGAATGATCCAATGAGTTATAAACTGTACAGAGTGGGATCAAAGAGACTTATGAGATAAACTCCATGTCAGAGAGTGACAAACACAATTGTTATTCATCATTTTTACAATGCCAAGGATACACAATTATGTGGCATGGAGCAGTGGCTGCTGAGGCTTCATTCTCTTCTTATTTGTCTACACTGGATTTGTGTTGCCTTTCTAATTGGTGAGGTTACTTTAATTTAGTGAGCAGACCTCATGTACTTTATGGAAAGGAACTGCATCAATATAAAGAAAAAATTACTCTTATAGTGCATAGCATTTAAAAACCAAAAAGCCTGTTAATCTAAGTTACACAAAAACTTCCAGTTAAATGAACAATTAAGACTTCAAAAGACAGAGCTGGCTGTCCCCATCAGTGCAACAAAACTTTTCATCAGTAGTCACACCACAGCATCTGGCAGCATGACGTAGGACCTGCCAAACTCCTTCCACAATCTCAAGTAGGGCAGCGGGTATGCACAACAAATTACAACTGGAGCCAAAGTGGGGATGTGGAAACACTGGGTCTCAGCAATCCACCCTTTCATTTCTATGGATTCTGCAGATGGGGGGGGCATTCTAGTTTCAAGGGGTATTTGATGGCTTTCAAAGACAATTACAGTGAGCTTTCCCCCTTCCTTTTACCTTAAGCCACAAGAAACAAAAGAGAAATACAATAATGGCACTAACATTGAGCACTTAATGAAGAAAAGTTAGTAACGACCTATGAAGGTGACTTTACTGTTGTTTTTTTTTTCTTTTCAAAAGAAATGAAGAGGTGAAATACTTTTCCCCAAATCATAGTGAGCAATCAAGAGGTAAGATGAATCAAACACCCTTCTACAACCTAGGTTAGTACCAAAACCTACCCTCTCAGCAACAGGCATGGCCTCCTTCAGCCAGAAGCTATCAGGGGTGCTGTCTGCACTCTGCCAGCAAATGACATATGGAAGTGACAACACTTCCTGTCCTGGCCCTCAAGGAGTTTCAGGTTTATTTACAGCAAACAACAATAAACAAGTGACCGTAACACACTATCACAGAAAACTAGAGAGCTCAAAGGACATAAACAGAGGCCCTCAATCTAGAGCAACAGAGAGATGTCAAGGGTGACTCTGAAGTAAGCTTGAAAGAGGAAGAAGGCAACACTGCTGGATCCTAACACCTACATGGGTGTTCTTGTGTTCTCCCTCCCTCTCCTCCACACACATCAAAGAAAAATAAGTTCTAATTTTCATCTTTAAGGATTACACTATTTGAAAAATTTTAAACCCCGGTCAGTGTTTCAGAGAAAAGCGAATTAATCCCCTAAGGCCTTCAATCACTCAACCCAATGTTACTCCTTAAACAAATCCTAATTTTTTTTTTTTTTATAAATACTTTATTTTTTTTTCTTCAAGTTACATCTCAGTAACAAACCCCTCCCTATTCCCCCTTCCCAACCCACCCTTCCACCCTCTTCCCTCCAGAGGTTTCCCCTTTCAGTCCAACAGCTGGTTCCTTCTCTTATAACAGTAAGTATTATACAAAACAATAGATATAATTATGCCACATTTATGAGATTAAATTGGCCCAGTATACCTTCCCAATGTTCAGTTTATACCTATTTGGCCCCTGACTTTAACATTCTACTATCTACCCACCTCCATGAGTTTAAAGGTCTATCCTAATTTTTAAACTAGACATGGAGCCCTTCTGCTTAGGGACACAGCATGAGAACGATCTGTTCCACTGGACAGACTTCCAGAGGACAGATGTGGTCTGGCCGGCGTGACATAGCTACACAACATTTAAGTATGAGATAGGGATGTTGCATATTTTCCTCAAAATTGCTTTTGAGCCACGTTCTAATAACTCTTCTCCACAAAGTGACCACATACCTGGCAGAACGCAACTTAGTGGGGAGTTTAGTTTGGTTCCCAATATAAGTAATGGAGTCCATGGCGGTGGAGAGCTTCCTCACCCCCTGCCAATGGTGACAGCAGAGGCTTGAGGTGGGGTTTGCTCAAATCTTACTGACAGGGTTCAGAGAGCTCCAGATACAAGCGGAGCCAGACTAGAGCTTCAAGATGAGCACAGCACCCACAGCCTACCCAGCTAGGCCCAAGCACACTAACCTTTCCCAACCTCCCCACACAGTGCCACCAGCTGGGGACCAGCTGCTCACATGTGTGAGCCTGAAGATGTTGCTTCCTCCTGAGGCCATAACATTCTGCCATAGACCCGACAGACACATAGCCATCCATGATGCAAATGAATCTAGTCAATACTTCAAAAGGCCTCAATCTTACAGTTCCTACACTGCTCAAAAGGCCAGTGTCTTCTGAGAGTTGAGGAAATTTTGTAGCCCTGACCCCTCTAAAATCAAAACACAGACTTGTTAGTGTAAATTTATATAACTGTGTTTGTTTCGCAGTTTCTTTCTTAACCCAGCTAACACCCAAATAATTGAGACTGGGTTATGCTATTTGTTTAATAAGCTTTACAGCACAATATTGAGCAGTTTTCATCTGTTCTTAACCATCTATGCTAGTCTGACTCCCCTTTGCCAAAAATCCCCGAGATACTTGCAGTTTAGGACGTTCTCTGCTCCATCTGCTCCTTCTTCATCTCTCCTGGACCTCTCCAGTGTGGCTGAATCCTCCACTTCTTCTCCTCTAAGTCCTCCTTCCCTGGAGAGCAGGAAGTCCAGACCTATTCTCTCTCCCCTGTTCAGCTGTTGGCTGTAAACTGCTTTATTGGCATATCAGGGGACAATTGAGGAGCAGTGTTTACACAGCACTGAGACAGGAAATTCTCAGAACAAGGAGGCAACCAGATATGGGGGAGTAGGGAAATCAACATTTGGATTACACAATAACCTGCAGTAGAAGTTAGATCCCTTCAGTGAAATTAGTGTGCAGTTCCGCCTAACATCTGGCAGCACATGAGGAGGAACTTGGTGTTCCTTGAACTTGAAGCCACAGCTCTGTGAGAAGGGGCGTGGCTAAGAATCTGCACAAGTTACCTCAGAAGCCATAGGACTGCTGTATATTGAGAGAGATCTTATGGGCCCTCAAGACCACCAAGGATAGTGAGATGATGCTATATATAAACCTGAAAGCACCACATGGTGCTCTCTTCCTCTTGCCCTCACAGACTGAGAAGACAAAGCACGCTGGGGAAGTGTACAGCAAGGGATGCCATTCATCACCATCCCGGATGCAGGAGCCTGAGGCACATCCATAAGCCAAACCAAGAAGGCTGACAGAAAAGGCATAGCACAGACCTGCTGAGGGAAAGTTCTTTAAAACTGGACACTAAGGTCATCCGTCCAAGAAGGCTGACAGAAAAGGCGTGCCACAGAACCCGCTGAGGGAAAGTTCTTCAAAACTGGACATTAAGGTCATCTGTCCAAGAAGGCTGGCAGAAAAGGCATGGCACAGAACCCGCTGAGGGAAAGTTCTTCAAAACTGGACACTAAGGTCATCCATCCAAGAAGGCTGGCAGAAAAGGCGTGCCACAGACCCGCTGAGGGAAAAGTTCTTCAAAACTGGACATTAAGGTCATCCGTCCAAGAAGGCTGGCAGAAAAGGCGTGCCACAGATCCGCTGAGGGAAAGTTATTAAAAACTGGACATTAAGGTCATCCGTCCAGGGGGTCCAAGGGTGCCGGGAGAGTGAGCAAGGCGGGTGGAGTTTGGAGGCCATGTGGAGGAACTTTAGGCCGTAAAGCACACACAGGCCAAGGAGACTACAGAAATGAGTTTCAGCTGATGCAGGAAGCCGGCCTGAAGTTCGCGGTTAAAACAGGCTAACCTTAGAAGATGGCCACAATCTAGCGGTTGAAATAAACTGAGTATACGAAATGGCAAAGTTAGGCCTAACGAAGGCTAAGCTTGATAGGGACTGCCTGCTGGGACTGCTATACACAGACTGCTAAAATCAAGCTACCCTGCACAGACCTACACTAAGAATATTAATATCTGCCCCAGAACTGCCACTGCCTATAGCGGCTGTTTAAACAGTGGTGCCCACAGCAAAGGGGCTTCGTCACCTTTGCTGGGCTGTGCAGTGGCCCCCAGAGTGAATCAGGAGGTTCTACAGTTATGAGGGTGCTCTGAGTGGCTGGGGTTGACTTCCTTCTCTTTCCACAGACGGCGACATGGGTGCCCAGCACCATGCACGCACACACACTCCGTCCAGATCATGGTGGTAGAAGAGATTCCAGCCAGCAAGTGCTGCCAGCCAGCTGTCCAGCAGTTCCACGACTCCAAGATCAAGTTCCCATTGCCCCACCGTGTGTTGCAGCTCCAGCACAACCAGCACTTCACTACCAAGAGGCCCAACACCTTCTTCTAGACCCAGAGACCCACTGAATAAAGTTCCAGAGAGTCCTCCCTTTAAAAAAAGAATATTCGAGCCGGGCGGTGGAGAATAAAGTTCCAGAGAGTCCTCCCTTTAAAAAAAGAATATTCGAGCCGGGCGGTGGTGGCGCACGCCTTTAATCCCAGCACTTGGGAGGCAGAGGTAGGCAGATCTTTGTGAGTTCGAGGCCAGCCTGGTCTACAAAGCGAGTCCAGGACAGCCAGAGCTGTTAAACAGAGAAACCCTGTCTCGAAAAACCAAAAAAAAAAGAATATTAATATCCTTCTAAGAAGGTTAAAATAGGGCTGGCTAGGTGTTCTTAGATATTAAGTGTTTATAGGTATTACGTTATAGGATATAGGTTTTGTTTTTGCTTTTTAAGGATTTATTTACTATGTATACAGTGTTCTGTCTGCAGGTACACCTGCAGGCCAGAAGAAGGCACCAGATTTCATTATGGATGGTTGTGAGCCACCATGTGATTGCTGGGAATCGAACTAGGACCTCTGGAAGAGCAGCCAGTGCTCTTA
The DNA here is from genome assembly GCA_907164525.1 of Lophiomys imhausi. Taxonomy (NCBI): domain Eukaryota; kingdom Metazoa; phylum Chordata; class Mammalia; order Rodentia; family Muridae; genus Lophiomys; species Lophiomys imhausi. The sequence goes on from CAJQZJ010000202.1 coordinate 795,939, forward strand.
ACCTCTAAGACATCTCTCCAGTCCAGATACAGGTGTTTTATAGGTGTTTGTTAAATACTAATAAATATAAGTGTTTTAAATAAAAATTTTCTGTTACAATAACCTTATCACTACACAGATTAACAAACTTTCCAACATACAACAGCATGGAGTAAAAACTCCTGTTTCAAAGGAGATGAAGAAGAGGGCAGCAGGGAAAGGCTAACCAAAGAAAGACTGGAACACAGCAGGGCAAAAGGAAAGCTTGAGGCACCATGTGCAAAACCTGGGCTCCGGTGACACTCCCAGACTCCAAAAGGGTTGTGTAGCCTCACCCCAGGTGCTTGGTGTGCAGCACATACAGCGGCTCTCTTGGGCCATCCCTTCTTGGTTCCTTCAGCTTTCTTCCACAGGTGCCCCACATTCCTACGTCTTTCACACACTGGAGGCTCCAGAGCAGCTTAGACCTCACAGCTTCACAGAGGCCTACTGAGGAGCTCCACACAGGAATCCCAACCTGGTACCCACGGCCTACCTCAGCCTGGGACCTTGGAGTGAGCCTCCATAACATCTTCCACCTGTTGAGCCATACACACAGAACCAGTACTACAGGGATGGCAATGCCAAGGTCTGCCTGCAGAGCGAGATAAGCTTTCACCACAGCTGCCGTGGCCTCTCAGTCGCTACACAGCTGAAGCAGGAAACCATTTCTTTAAACGATCCTTGCTGGAGCCCAGAACCCTGGAGTCTTCAAAGGTGGGGTCTTGCCCTGGAGACACTGTCGTTCTTTGGTCCCCATTTTGGAGTGTACTTTCTTTTCAGTTACAGAAATTGCTTCAGCAGTTATCACTGCTTTACTCAAGAGCAGTTTTGTCCAAACTTTAAATTCACTCACACTCTTTTACTTGCCAAAGTGCATACTCTGCACACCTTCTGTTCTCCTCTGCAAATGCACTGTAAACCTGACCAAAGCCGCAAACAACAACAGTGCAGCACCCTGAACGCCATGCACTGCTGAATCCATTTCCATCAAATAAACTCATCCATTACCTTTGAACTCTGCCTCACTCTAATTTTCTTCCCCAGGAGCCCCATGTTGCTGACATCTTTAATACACTAGAGTCTCCACAGTTCAGAAAACAGCCAAATTCTTCCCAGAATATAACATGAATGGCCAGTGGCCCAACTCCCAACAGATCCCTGTCCTCCACTGAAACCTCCTGAGCTTACTCTTACCGTCTACATGCACACCGATATTCTGATCTTCCAAACTCAAAGAAGAATAGCCTATTAAGCTCTGCTCACAACATTCTAGGGTGCTCTTGTCTACAACTTTAGACTTTTCCACACTCCTGTACAAACCAGTTCCAAACGCCTACAGACCACAGTCATAGTAACAGCCTTAGAGCTCACATAGTCACAGTAATGGCCTTACAGATTACTAATGACCTGATAGATCATACACAGTAATGGCCTACAGACCATGGTCATAGTAACAGACTTACAGATCACATGGTCATACTTATGGCCTTACAGGCCACACAGTCATAGCAATGGGCTTACTTCTGAGTACAATTTCTGCCATTGCTTTTCTTGTCACTGAGACAAATACCTGGCAAGCAATATAAGGGAGAAGACTCACGGTTCTGACTCATGGTATAGGGATCATGGCCCATCATGTGGGGAAATACATCTGTGGTAAGGGGAGCTTGGGGCACAGCTTGTTTACATCTTGTCAGACCATGAGGCAGAGAGCTCTAGCTGGAACTTCAGTCAGTTCAGAACTCTCAAATCTTGACCTCATGGCCCTATGGGGTGAAGGATAGGCCTAATGCCCAAAAGGTTCCACAGCCTCCCCAATACTACCAGCATCAAGACCAAGTATTCAGACATATATGCCTGCTGAGGACATTGCCCATGCAAACTATGACAGTCATTTAGTGGATAAATACTCCCACTTGTTCTCCTGATTCAGCCTCAAGGGACAATGTAAAAAGTACAACAGCATTCTTTTTGGTTTTAATACAACCATGTACTTTAAAATCAAAGTCACAATCCATTGGTGAATTTTAAAATCAATCTAATAGGAAATAATGAACAACGTTTAGCACAACATAGTAATTACTATAGATTATATATTACAGAGTCAAATGTTCCATAAATATATTTCTACAGGACATTCAAACTTCTGCAAACCGTATTACTGTAGATCACACTTGTACTGTAGTTGCTGAGTTACTTGCTTGTCCTAAAAGATAGTCTAGATAAGATTCATGACTGATGCAAAACCTTTGAACTCTAGCACGTCTATATCCTGCACCCTACATTTCATGGGGGAAAGTTGTATACAATGAGTTGAGAGGAGAGTTCTTGTCTTTTCTTTTTTTCCTTGCATTTTTTTTTCTGAGAAGAATCTTTCCTCTAGTTGATCCTAGAAAGCCTAACTGATCTAGAACACAGAGCATACCATAATGGGTAAGGGACTGCTCATGGGGCTGAGCTGAAGATCAGCTATGTGACTGGGGGCTAAAGGGCAGCTTGGGCTCAGGGCGACACCAACAGAGAAGCCAGAGTGTGTGGACCTGGTCCCAACTTATAACCTGGTGCAAACTCAGTCTCTGCAGATGGTTCTTTCAACTCTCTACACTGAGAGGCACAGCACGTACCTTCCCAACTTCCTCCTACGCCACACTCTTCATGGCTAGGAAGTTGGATGAAATGCAAAACAAAGGGCCTGCCATCCCTAAGTCTGCATTAGTAAATGATTAATTCTTCATTTTAGTAAAAACTAAACATATGTAAAACAAACTATTTCAATTTTTAATGAGAAAATCAAGTAAATTTTTTATCACAGTAATCACGTAGAAAGAGGAAGAGATCAGAAGAGGCAGTACAAAAGAACAATGGGAGGGATAAATATTCATGAGAAACAGAGTCATTGTGAAAAACATGCACAGAACCCTAGGTTCAATCCCCAGACTGTGTAAACTAGACAAGGTGGCACACATCTGCATCCCCAGAACCCCAGAAAGGACAGAAAGAACAGAATTTCAAAGCCCATCCTAGGCTACATAGGAAGTTTGAAGCCATCCTGCAAACACAATTCATTTAAAAAAAAGACTTCAGATTTTTAAAAAAAATGTATTAAAGGGTTTTTTTTCCAAAACTTTCCCCACCAGAATACTAAAATGGTTAACAATTCCTACTAATTTCTCTAATCCAGTTCTAGAGCTATCCCCTAACAGCTCTCTGCCAAAAATCCAAGTACCACATCTTCAAACAGCTCACAAGCAAAGAGGTTTCTAAAGCGTCAACCTGTTCAGCTCCATAGCTCAGAGTTCACATTTCTCTACAGATGGCTTAGTCCTTCTAAAATAGCGCTGACATGAAATCCATTTATGAAACACTTTGACAGAATGCCTAATATATTCTTAATAGCACTTGCTGCAGCTTTATCAACATGTGCCTTCTGTAAGATCAAGGAGATTAACACGTCCACTGAGCTCTGCAAAACAGGACAAGTGAATGCGCTTGCAAGCGAAAAGCCAGCCTTCACTTGGCTGTGAGTGAACACACACCGAGACAAGCAGAGTGCCACAGGAGGCTGAGGTCTGCAGAGATCTGAGAGCACGCTGGTCACACCCACTGTCAGCAGAACCATGGCCCCCTCAAATGAGGCCATCTCAAATACGCCACTGTTGACAGAGGAAGCTTTTTAACAAGGCACACGTGTGGGGAACGTAGTCACAGACTTTAGATAAGCTCTCTATAAATATGAAAAACCAGACCTTCTTTTGTTTCCACTGAAGTACTCTCTAATAACAAGATGAACTAAATGGTTAAAGAAAACCAGCTTGCTTTAATCAACTTGAGTAACTGACACACACCAAAAGTTAATAAAGTTTAAGTTCATTTAAAACTTGGTAACAATAGTCTCTTCATATGGTACATGGAAAGTCATAAATTTCAACTTTTAGTTACAACTTAAAATAATAAATGTAGCAGTTAGGGATTTGGGGACAGCACATCAGGAGACTTAGAATCAGTTCTGATGCCAGCACCTGCCAGCTCCAACATCGCCGCTTGGTCCCAAAAAGAGACTGCACACAGTAACACACACTCTTAAACACACGCACATGCACACGCACACGCAAATAAAAGTAACAGCAGCTTTGAAGCTAGGGAGGTGGCTCAGTGATTAAGAGTGCTTTCTGTGAGACCACAAGGACATGAGTTCGGCTCCCTAGCACCCATGTAAAAGTCATGTGTGGCGCACATGCTTGCAACCCCAGCTTCTGGGGATTGGGACAGAATCAGGCAGATCAGGAGGGCCTGTGGAATGGCCACCCTGGCAAAAATGCTGAACTGCAGATTTAGTAAGAGACTCTGTCTACAGGAAAAAAAAAAAAAAAAAAAAAAAAAGGTGGAAGGCATCTGATATTCTCTAGTCTTTGTATGAGCATGTATGAGTACATGCACCTACATGCATGTGCACACACGCACACACACACACACACACACACAGATTTAGGTCCTATAATTATGTGCTATTTAAAAATATCTACAACATGCTTGTTAGGAAAAGCTTTAGAAAAAAATAATATGTTTCCAATGTTTTTTCTGTGTGTGTGGTTTTTAAAATGTGATTATGCTGAGTATTAGGATTTTAAGATGCTTAATCAAATCTACAATTTTAAGAATAGAGAATTTAGGGGCCAAGGAGATGGCCCAGTGAGTGAAGTGCTTGCTAGGCAAGCATGAGGAGCTGAGTTTAGATCCCAAGCACCGACATAAAGGCCATCCATCTGTAACCCCAGTGCTGTGGGGGGACACGACAGGAAGCTGCAGGCCACTCACTAGCCATCCAATCTAGCTGAAATGGTGAATTTCAGGTTCTGTGAGGGACTTTGTCCCAAAACCTACAATGGAGGCCAATAGAAGATACTCAACATTGACCTCTGCCTCCACACGTACACACACGGGGCACACATTCACACATGTATACAACACATGAACAAATACACCATACCAAAAAAAGGAAGGAAGAGAGGGAGGGAGGGAGGGAAGGAGGGAGGGAAGAAGGAAGGAAGGAAGGGAGGAAGGAAGAGAGAAAAGAGAGAGTAGAGAATTTTAGTCACAGGTCAATCCAAAGAGCAAAGGGAGGGTCAACTGGGCAGAAAGGGAACTAACTTGCCAAAGCCACTCACAGCCTTTACATTTCTCTGGGATGCTCATCACCCTCTGTGACCAGACAATCTCTCTGGGGCTGGCTGCAGCTTTTGGAAGTTAGCTCTCAACTTGACTTCACATGATGCATTTCAGTTATCAAAATGAGAACTTTCTTTCCCTGGATCCGAGGTGACATGCCTTAGAAAACAAGCCTAAGGCCATGGTTTGGTATGGGTTCCATTCCTTCAGGCAGAACTCTACCAGAAGGGGGCAAGAGGCAATAGGTCCAAGCGGTGGGATACAGAGGTGCTTCCAAGTGGGAGGCAGGGAGGAGGACGGGCTGGGAACTGTCCTTTACAAATGCTACTGGTAACCCGCTTCCTACACTGAGCTCAAAGGAGGGTAATCAGAAAGTAGAGGTATTTGGGGATCTTTCTAAAAATAGCCAAGTCTCACCAACAAGACTCTCATTGTGGGCTCTTCCTATGTCACTACATGCTCTCTAACAACATGGTTTTTAATAGCTACAGAATTCTAATTAACTTTTAAAATGTGGACTCAGATCCAGAAAACCCACATATCATCATGATCCTTTCTGAATAGAATATTCAGAAAGCATCTAAGAAGGCACCAAGAACTGACATCCTCACCATGCCTTTTCAGAAACTATCCCAAAAGGCTCTTTGTGGGAGATGGGGAAATATGAAGACAGGAAAAAATATCTTCCCTACCACTGAGGATTTCCTAACAATTATGTGTGTGGACATACTACACCCAAATTGACGCAGAAAAAAACAAGGGCTGCCGTAATCTAACTAACGTAAGACTAAAGATTAAAAACAAACTATGTGACCCACCTGAGGGAATCTGTGAGGAGGGCGGGGAGAATAGCCAATGTGAGGGTAAGAAAGACCCAATGACACCCAATGAGACACCCAAGATGAGGAAGCCCACCTCCCCAGTCTGCTGATGTTAACTATGGGGTCCTTTGAGGGTCAGCCTTTTACATATAGTGGGGTTTTCTACAGGCCAGAGTTACACAAAGACACTGTGCCCAAGAAGATGAGGCCCAGCACCTGGACTTACTCCTTGCTAGTACCTTACTAATGTGGTACTAGTCTAAAAAGACAGAGAACTGTCAGCCAATCTCCTGCCCAAACATTGCTTCCATTTTCCCCTTAGTAAGGCTGTTTCCAACACCCTGCCCACTTGTAAACAACATTAAGTCCTTAAGCAGAATCCATGCCACTTGGTCTAATGGGAAGATGGAAACAGGAGACTGCTATGGACAGATAATCTTCTAGGAATGAGGAACTAACTAGCAGGAAGCTGTTAAGGCAATCTACCCATTAAGTAGGCAAGATCTGTGTATCACCGTCATTCAGTAGAGTTCAAAACAAGATTTTCAAGGCACCAAGAGGATATACAGGAAGGAAATAAAGCAACCTCATGAAGTGACAATTAAAGAAGCCATGGACATATCTACAACAAGCCATATCCACACCATAGTTTCTGCCATTGCTGGAGGCCTGGGTTACTGCTGCCGGTTGGCTGCTCCTCGCTGTTTAAAGCTGCCCCTGCAAAGGCACCTACTATCCCAGTGGTCAAGGTTTGACACACATCGAATACAGAAACAGTCCGGAGCTTCACAAGTTAGTAACAGGTGACATCCTGAGCTCAAGGTGGAGATTCGAGATGACAGACAGAGATATCTGTCAGACTGCCTAGGAGTGAGGATACTCAAATATTTTTTAAGAAGTGAAACCCATTTTCACAAATGAATTTAGAAGAGCTGCACTACACAGAGTAAATAGTAAAGCCACTGGTTAGAAAAAGGTATAACAACATTTATTGACATTGTACTTAGAAGGTCTGTGAATGAGAACAATGGGGCCATTATCTTACCTAATTATTTTAAAGCAAAAGTTGCAATAGGCAGGAACATTGTATCAGACTTAATATCAAATTTATTGTTTACTAAAAAAAAATCACAAAGGTTATGTTGCTTCAAATTCATCCTAAATTCTCCTAAGCAATATGTCCTAAGCTGACCGAGTTGCTTGTAAAAGATACAAGCATGTTTATTCAAAAGCTTAATCACTAAGAACTGCAACCATCTTCATGAATTCTCTACCAAAAATAAGGACCAGAAGTCCCCACAGTGGACAGCAAGCACTAATGCTATGACAGAGCACTGTCAGCTGGCAATCTGTTCTGTGTTCTTCCATCATTGCATAACTCACTCGTCAGGAGCAAAACGCACCCACAGCAGACATCCTGGGCGCTGGCATCTGCCAGTGGTGCGCTTGCCATACAGCTTTAGAGGCCAACATGTACAGACCTGACTCCTACAAAAGACCTGTGCGCTAATACAGCCTTCCTGATCAATGACACACACATACGGCAGAAGAACAACAATGCCACAAGCTTTACTCTGGTCTGCCAGAAAGCCAGTTAACCTGGTAACACTAAGTAACACATTAGTGGTCGCCGGCGCCGGTGTGTTAGGAGGAGGCACTGAGCATGTTCTGAAGGTACGCAGCGAGTCTCTGGTAAATTGTTAGGAATGTGGACCGCATATAAACAACTGCAGCTCCCCTGCAACACTGCTTACCACAGACCCACAGTAATGGCGCTAGAGGCCACCCCTGCCTATGGAAGGGGAGGCAGTGTCGGGTGCTGCTCCAAAAAGGCAAAGCAACAGCCTTAACAAGGAATCTGCTTTACAGATTTGCTATTGTAAAACTAACTGCGATGTTGCTAAGAAAAATACTTCAAAGATCTTCTTGTTCTGTGCGCTGCTGTTCACTTCAAGTTGGACGAAACCCATTATCCTGACCTATTTTTATTATAACAAAGAGACAGAATCCTGGCTGGAAAGCAAACTGTTTTATCAACAGAAAAGCAGCGATTTTACAGCAGATTTTTATCCCTCTGCCCTTTTCACTTCTACCTAACAAAGTTCAAATCCACCCCCCCCACACACACACACCAGATTACAGTTACACAGAATTATAATGTCAGGTCTGTGAATATGAAATCATCCCTCTTCCTCAGGATAATTAAGGCACAAACTCTGCAGCCAGATCTTTGTTTATTACAAGCTGTTGATCTTTGTATGTGCTATTTATCTTTCGCCTCAGTTTCCTCTTATGTAAAGGAGATGAATAGCAGAATTAACTCATAAGAAGACTGTTGCAAAGATTAAAAGAATTAACAATAGTAATGGTTAAGTGCTAAAACTTTTTAGCATTAAGGATTTACATTTATTATTTCTAAAATAATGCTTAAATGTGTCAAAATTGCTCAACAACTCAATACCTTAAGTATGAACTTTCTGACAAAACTTTTAAAAAATGTTAGAAGAATTCTCATAGCACCCTGTACTATTCCTTAAAGAAAACATCCCCTTCAGATGTCACAGAACTATCTTGAAATTAAGAAACATAAAGCAGTGGCTTTCATCACAGCTTTGAAAAAATAAAATTCCTCTCAGGCAACCCAGTGGTGACAAGTTAGGATGTGAATGGCTCCTGTATTCAGGTCTTATTACAACCATAAATTTTCTATTTCTTCAAGCAAAAAAAAAAAAAAAAAGCAAAGCTATTTAAACTGCCTGCTTCCTGGGATTATAAAGCAAGACCTTAAGTCAGGAGGAGCTATGGGAGTGTTTTCACTATAGGAGACAGGGGGCAGCCAAAGCTTATCCTGGGATGCAAAGGACAGGCATTTAAGCACAAAAACAGGGCACAGTGAGTTTACCTTACCAATTAAAACTTAAACACTCTTAGTAGTAATTAACAGAGCTTCCATAGAACAGAATGCAACAGATACTTTAGGTACCAAAGTTCCATCCTGGAGCTTCATGAGAGCAAAGTTTCACGTTAACCCTTGATTTATACGTGCGCAGGCTGTTGCTAAACGACGGTAAAAGGACCTCAGCAAAGGACCCTGTCTGCAGTTAAGTGAACCTTCTCCCTGGGGACAGAAGGCTGGGAGGCATAGTGGGAAAGGACACGATGCCTCTCTTTTCCTGGAAGGAGAAAGAGGGACCACCGTTCTTCAGTCAGATCACACATCCCAGCCCGACCGGCGGCGGCGGCGGCGGCGTCCCGGGCTGGCAGGGAAACTCTGCAGCAGCCCCCGCCTCCCCACCCCGGCCCCGGGAGCACCAGTGCAAGGGCCGGGGTCGCTCGGGAGCTTGGCTTCGGTACCTAGGGAAGGGTCGCGCGGAATCAGAGCACCGGGTTCCGTGCTGCACCGCGCCCCTCCCGCCGCCGGAGGTCCGGATGCTCCGCACCCACCTAGCTCGCAGCCGAGGACCCCACGCCCCCTTCGCGCACCACCGGGCTCCCTCGAGCTGCAGCTGCAGCCATGCACTCACCTAACCACCGGGCAGCACTCCGGCTCGGGCTCGGGTTCCGGCGCTGGCGGCGGCCGCGGCTCCTCCATGGCGGCTGCAGGAGTGACGGCGAGGGCGGGAGGGGGCACCGGCTCGGCGACCGCGTCTCTCATCCATGCACCGAGCTCCGCATGGCCGCGGTGGGTCGTCAGCTGCAGCCAGGGGCGGGATACCGGGAGCCAAGGGGTGCGGGAGTGACTCGACTCCGCCTCCGCCTCTAGCCCGCCGCAGGAGCCGTGCGCGCCGCGGCCATCTTGGGAACGGCGGCCGACCGAGTGCCGGGCTACGGCGGGCAGCGAGGGACACGCCTCGGCGGGCGGCTGAGTCCGCCTGGGCGGGGCGAGGAGAGGGAGGGGCGCACTGGCCCTTGGGGCGTCAGGTGTCGCTGGGTGGCCGCGGGTGGCCTCGGGAGGTCCTGAGGCCAAGGGCGCACGATACACATTAAGAGAGGCAGGGTTGTCTGGGCAAGCAGGGATGCTTCGTTAACTTGAGCCCAAGGTCGATGCACAGCTGGATCCTGCCTTTCGGAATAAGGGTGATGTCACCCAGCCGCCCACAGCTCTGACATGGAAGTGCGGGCCTTCTGCAGACTCAGACGGTCAGTGTCAACCAAGCAGTCACACAGTCCTCACCCAGGATCCCAAGGTTAGAAAGCACTTTTCCAGAAACTTGCACAATTCCTACACCAAAGGAGAAAGGAACGGATAAAGAAGTGGTAAAGATTCGAAGTTATTAAAAGGACTTGAAATAGCAGGGCATCCTTCCCCCTTGGTTTGCGCAGCTTGACAGCCTTGAGTTGTTAACGTGCCTTCTGAAATCCAGATTCAGCTCAAAATTGTATTAAGAATCCAATATTTATGTTTCTATTCATTTGAATGTTATGATTTTTCAAATTGTTTTTGCTTTGCTATGTAGAAATATACATTTTAAACAAATGTTTTTTTTTTTTTTTTTTTTTTTGGTTTTTCGAGACAGGGTTTCTCTGTGTAGCCCTGACTGTCCTGGACTCACTTTGTAGACCAGGCTGGCCTCGAACTCGCAAAGATCCGCCTGCCTCTGCCTCCCAAGTGCTGGGATTAAAGGCGTGCGCCACCACCGCCCGGCACAAATGTTTTTTTTTTTTTTAACTAACCAAAAGAGAAACATTTAAAGGTAAGATTTAAGAGCTAAGCAAGCTAAGGATAACGGACACTCTGTGAAGTTAGCTCTATTACAGAAATGTCTCTGTCATCACAGAACTGCTGCATTCCCTTTCATTGTTACAATAGGCTACAGTATGTATACGGCCTACTAGTGCTAGATTTCTGAGTTGGCATTCTTTTCATTTATTCAACAACATGCCGTCAACAAGTATTCAGTATACATATTAGGACTTAGGAGACGCTGAGGATGCAGGTGTAAGCAAAGTAAACGATCCTTTCCTGCATGGAGCTAGTAGCCTAATAAATGGAGGGAGAAAACAAAGCAAAAGCAAGCATTGGAAGGAAATGAACTGAATCTATCGTAATAAAAAACTACATAATTTTTAAGTGACTCATTCGTTCCAATTGTGCGAAGAAAGCTCAGCAGAGTGTTTCCCATCTCTCTGTAATTCTGATGATTTCATTTTCCTCTACACGTTACTGACCTGAGACCTCCTTAGGGTGCATGTTGAAGAAAGCTGATAATGAAGCCTCTGACTACTGCCTGGAAATGAGCGAGTGGATACCCTTGCGCCTCCCAATCATAAAACACTGAACATAAATCAGCCTCAGGAAGAGTCATGGCTTTGTTTTCTTCATTTTTTTTTAAACTGGGTACTGTGTATTCTAGAATGACAAATTTACAATCAACTCATCATACCATGCAGTGTGCCTAGAAACCTGGATTACCTGGTACCAAGTACTCAGTTTGTGTACAGGGACTTTTTGCCTCAGCATGTGCAGAGCTCACTGCTTCTCTGATGGCCCCTCTCAGAAGCAGTCTGGTGCCTCCAGAGTTCCGGGGCAGAGTTGGCAGCATCCTCCCCTCAGACTCTCAGAGACGTTTCTCACTTCTAGAGTGTGTGCTCCTTCAGAGCAGATACAGTTCTTGGTCCTGTGTTCTACACAGTGACCAAGAGTCTCGTGCCCAGTGCTGACACATGGTAGGAACCTAGCAAATATTGTGAAGGAGCTGAAGACAAGCCACCTCAGAACATGCCAATCATCTCCTTGCTAATTGCATTCTGAAATGGCTTCAGAAAAAGCCATTAGCATACCTTCTTGCATGTAACAGGACTTAAAAGATTCTTTGGGGAAGGACCTACTTCACAAAACAATGCTGGAAGATGCCCTTGATCCCTGGAGACTGGTAATTGAGGATTCTGTAAACCTGAGAAAGCAAACTCCAAAGTAATCCTTTTCTTTCTGTAGCCCTGCAGCCACCATCTCTCCTTTTCTTAATAACACCCCTAGAATTTAATACTCTATCAGATATCCCCTGCGCCTGTAATTTCTTCACAAATTTAATAATATTCTTTGTCTAAAATGTATAAAAGTATTATGTGACCATTTCCTTGAGTTTTGCTCCTAGAAAATTAATAAAAATTGTGGAGTTTTTAAATTTTTTTATTTTTGTGGATCAGCTCTTGCATTCATGGGCTCCTCCATCCACCAAGAAGAGATAAGTTACAGTCATTGGGCAGGGTGTTGTTGTTACATTCATAACTCCTATTATCATTTAGGTTTTCATTTATAGATTAAAATTACCATTCACCATATGACTGATTGCATTGCCTTTAATCATGTTCTTAAAATATTGACATAAAAATCTATGAAAATCTTCTCTCTGTGTCTTCAAGATTGAATTCACATAGCCTCTGTTGTCCTTTTTAAATTTCAAAAGTTAAAATTTAGGGCTGGGAGATGATGGCTTGGAGGTTAAGAGGGCATACTGCTCTTGCAGAGGAACTGCAATTTGTTTCCAACACCCATGTTGGACTGCTCACAAATGCCTGGAACTCAAGTTCCACATAATACAATCTAGAGTCTAGTAAGCACCACCTGCATGTGCATGTACATCTAACCAGACACAGAAACACATAACTTAAAAATAAATCTGAAAACAAAAGCTAAAATTCTATTAAGGATCCAGTTTAGGTACATACCCATACTGTTTTGTTTTGTTTTTTAACCAATAAGTTCAAGCCCAGTTGTGGTACACACAAACCAGTTGTGTTCATGTGTAAATAGTTCTGCTTTCCAAATAAATTTAACAAGCTGGTGGACAAATATCATCATGCTTATGAACTCTCAAACTATAGTGTCCGTTTGTATATATTGCACACTCACAAAGAGAGACATGGGGAAGGGGGTATTATAGTAACACCTTAGGATTCTCTCTACAAGGCCGGGCATGGTAGTGCACGCCTTTAATCTCAGCACTTGGGAGGCAGAGGCAGGTGGATCTCTGTGAGTTCAAGGCCAGCCTGGTCTGCAAAGTGAGTCCAGGATAGCCAAGGATACACAGAGAAACCCTGCCTTGAAAAAAGTAATAATAATAATTCTATCTACAATAGCATACTACCCAAAAGTTTTCAAAATGATTCAAAAAGAGGTCCATGTCAAACTATATAATAATTTACTGTTTCAAAGGAACAAACTTCAAAGCTGTAGGTTTTAAGATCATTGTTAGCACAGTGATATATTTTACTTAAAATAACCTTCTCCCTTCCTCATGTTATCTGTGAGCTCTGCCAACCAACTTCCTGTGTGACCTTTCAGAGACCTTAGCAGCCATGGCCCTCTCTGTTCCCAGGGGCTCCTCACAGCTCTGCACAGCTCTGCAGAGGGCAGAAGAGTGCATATTTCCTACTCTGCTTCTGGTAGAGGAGGCTGATTCACATTCACTTCAGTGCTCACAGAGAAAGGCAGACTCAGAGAGAGACAGTGTGTGTGTGTGTGTGTGTGTGTGTGTGTGTGTGTGTGTGTGTGTG
>CAJQZJ010000202.1:809453-836909 GCA_907164525.1 Lophiomys imhausi
TGTGTGTGTGTGTGTGTGTGTGTGTGTGTGTGTGTGTGTGTGTGTGTATGTGTTTCCCTCTTAATTGACTTTTTTTTTCTTTTTTCAAGACAGAGTTTCTCTGTGTAGCCCTGGCGGTTCTGGGCTCACTTTGTAGACCAGTTTGGCCTTGAACTCAAAGAGTTCCGCCTGCCTCTGCCTCCCGAGTGCTGGGATTTGAACGCCCCACCCGGCAATTACAGACAGCTTTGAGCTGCCATGAGGGTGCTGGGATTTGAACCTGGGTCCTTTGGAAGAACAGCCAGTGCTCTTAACCACTGAGCCATCTATCCAGCCCCTTAATTGACATTTTTTTAAATCTACCTACTACTACAACACTCAAAAACGAGGTGCATATAGAATATATTTACTTGACATTTTAAATGGTTCTTATAGCACTACAGCTCATACTTCTAAATAGTGGAAATTTGGATAAAAACCTCTTCTGTTTTTGTTTGTTTTGGCTTATGTTTTTGTTATTTTAGTGTGTTTTGTTTATTGTTGTTTATCTGAGAGGAGACTGGTTTGTTTTTATTTGTTCACCAGAACATAAACTATCCTTTATTCCTGACATTAGACTCTGTACAAAGCATAAACTGAGTTTATATCCTCATTAAACATAAGATTAAAAGTTGCATAGTTGGGGGCTGGAGAGATGGCTCAGCAGTTAAGAGCACTGACTGCTCTTCCAGATGACCCAGGTTCAATTCCCAGCACCCACATGGCAGCTCAAAACTCTCTGAAAGTCCTGCTCCAGAGGATCCAACACTGTCACATAGATATACATGCAGTCAATACCAATGTAAATAAGTAAATATTTTTTTAAGTTGCCTAGTTTAAAAAGAGGTTGGGGGCTGGAGTAATTTAATGCTCAGTGATTAAGGGCATAAGGACACTTACTATCTTACAATACACCTGGGTTTACCCACATGGCAGATTACAACTACTTCCACTTCCACTTCCAGATGTTCCAAATGCTCTTCTGGCCTTCCCTGGCTCCTACGTGTATGTGGTACACATCAACTCATGCAGGTAAACATGCATACACAGAAAGTTATCAAATACATAAATCTTTTTTAAAAGCAAGCACAGCATGTCTTATTTAATGAAATAAAGTGTAATGAAGAAAAGGGAAGTGGCCTCTACCAGGTAGAGTGAGCTTGCAGCAGGTGGGGAGTCAAGCGAGCACCAAACTACAGGGCACAGAATGGTACTTCACTTCCTTCTGAAAGGACGGGCAGTGTAAGTCAAGACAGCAGGCCCACAATTCTCTGCTTCTGGAATGACTTCTTCATTCTCCTCTCCAAGATCCTGCCATGGCGGAAAGCAGCCACAAAAACCTGAACACTCAGCGCACTCCTTGTGAGACAAGAATCTCCAACATGTCCCACCCAAGCACTAAGAGCCTTTCCTGCTTCTCATATTTAATCCCCCCTCCCTTGATGCTCAGGTCAGAAGTTTATGAGGCAGAGAAACTGCAGCTTGCATGCCTCAGTTACCCTCTGACCCCTTACACGCAGCAACGTCCATGTGTGTATAGAAACCAGGTACAGAGACTAACCGAGATGACTAAACAACAGGGAGGTCCGTGCCCTTCGCTTCCACCCTTTGAGCCACTTGTCCTTCCAAATACTGTTTGAGGGGTCCCCACTTGAAAGACTCCCTGAGCCCCGTCACCAGCCTCCCAGGTTCCCTTCAGACTTGAGTACTACCATTTAGAAATAATTCTGTCAAAAGATTTTTCTTAACATAGTTTACTTGATACCTCAGTTGATTGGACAATTAAACAGAAGGGCTTTGAGATCATTAACTTGAGACAGGGCCTCGCTATGTATCCCAGGACAGCTTTAAATTTGCAATCCTCTTGCCTTAGTCTCCTGGGCACTGAGATTATAGGCATATTCCACCTTGCATATACTTCAGAACTTTTTTCCTTACATTTATCTTGCTAATTAAAAGGATATTTGGAAAATATTTGAGAAGGGAATGATTTGTGATTAATTTTCCCATTTAAACAAAGTGCATTGTGTGTATTTGAAAGGGAAATGTCTCTTTGTTATTTAAACCACTGCTCTTCAAAAATCTGCAGTGTAGCTGGATTGCCTGGAGATCCTGACTGCAGGTGACCAGTTTAATAGGCTTGGGTGGGATCAGTCTGCATGTCTATTACGCTCCTGGGGGAAATGGGTGGCCTAGATGATGCAGGAGGGCTTGCTACATTTACAAAGCAAAGATACAGAGCTCTCCTGGGATAGACTCTAGGCCCCTGCCTTAAACACAGCCAGAAGAAAAGGTGGGTGTGTTAGTTAAAGACAACTAAGCTAAGTCGGGCGTGGTGGCAAACACCAGTAATCCCAGAACTCAAGAGGCAGAGGCAGGTGGATCTCTGTGCGTTCGAGGCCAGCCTGGTCTACAAAGTGAGACCAGGACAGCCAGGGCTATACAGAGGAACACTGTCTCAAAAAACAAACAAACAAAAAACTAACTAAGCTAACTAACTAACTAACTAACTAAGCTAACAAACATACCCCACAACTAGGCAAAACCAGCCAAGATGTATTAGTTACTTTTTTCTTCTGACAAAAGGCCTTGCAATGGCAGGAAGGAGGGATTTATTCTGGGTTACAGTTTGAAAGGATATAGTCTGTCATGGCAGGGAAGTGGAAGGGAGGCAGATGATCACACTACATCAGTAGTCAGGAGGAAGAGCGATAAATATTGATGCTCAGAACACCTCCCTCCTTTGCTTTTTTTATTGAGTCTGGGTCCCCAACCCTTGGAATGGTGCTGCCCACATTCACGGCCTTCCATCCTCAGTTGAATTGCTCTGGAAACTCCCTTGTAGACGTGTCCAGGGATGTGTCTCCTAGTGGCTCCAAATCCATTTCAGTTAATATTAACTATCAGAGATGTAGTCATCCTGGTATGGCGGGCTGCATGTGTCCCTCAAAGAGAAATGTTAAAATCCATCTTAGTTTATCTGTGCTGCTCTGAAATAGGGTGATTTGTAAATAGTAGAAATTCACTGTTCATATTATGGATGCCAAGAAGTCTGAGATCAAAGTTCTGGTAGGTTCAGTGACAGGGAAGGGTCTTGTGTGTGTTTCCAAGATATCTCAAACATTGCCTCCTGTGTAAGAAAGGGACACTGTACCTTTGCATGGCAGAAGAGAAGGGAGAAAAGGGGCCTGGCTAGGTCCCTCAGTGGCACCCTCACTTGTTTCTGAGATAGACTATAGTGTAACAAAGATATCCTTGAACTTATGATCCTTCTGCCTTCACTTTCCAAATGTTTGGATCACAGACAGATGCCACCATGCCAGTTTCATATGTTGCTGGGGGTGGAACCTAAGACTTTATACACATTAAGCAAAGCATTCTACCAACTGAGCTACATCCCCAGTCCATTTCTCAGCCCCATTTACAAAAAAATAATGTCACTAACATCATTTGTTGCCAGAGGCCATGCAGGAAAAGCTATGGCAAGCAAGTGAGCTTCCTGGAAGCGGCCCACTATTTTTGCATAGCCTGTGATGGGTATGCCTTAAGAGAGGCATGGAGCCCTAGGGACTTTGTCTGAGGATTGCTTCTTGATGCTGATATGCCTTCCCATGCTTGTCATTGCTGTATTTCTCATATATCTGGCATGGCATAAAGAGGCACTCACTGCCTATTTTCTTCCTGAGAAATAGGCACTCACTGCCTATTTCTTCCAACCCACTCTGTTGGGCAAATTTCCTACAGATCAATATGAAGATGTATTTTTGTGCAATAATGCTGTTTAGAGATGCATTGAGGATTTCATAATTCCTGATAATGATTTTATAGAACTCCTGAATTGATTCAAGTATTTTTAAACTCCTCTGAAGAATAGGAAAGCTGTAGGAAGAACTCTGTGAGACTCCCTGAGTCACAAATAGGTAAATTATACTAGAAAGAGAAATAGGATTGGCACAGATTTATGACCTAGGTAAACATTCACACTAGGTTAGGTACAGAAATGAGATCATGGGTCTTGGTGTGTGCCAAGATAACTAAAACTATTGCTTCAAATTTTTAATGTACTCAGGAATAAAAAGATAGCTAGGTAATATCTAGTTAGATATGAGTCTTAGTGGAAATACATGTAATCAATCCTTTTGTAACTCCTCAAATCTTGTTGACCTATGTCATGAACTGTTGCTTTAAACTTACCATGAACTTATGGAATGTAAAAATGTTTAGAAAACCAAATAATCAATTATCTTGCTGTGACAATTCTATCTGTTTTTATAATAATTATTTTTTTTTCTTCTTATGTAGAGGGCTTTGTCTTAAGGGGTATAAAAGCCTAAGGACAGAAATAAAGAGTTGTTGGTTGGAGTTAGAGCTTGCTCTATCCACCATCCACCCAGATGTATATATGTGTATATATGTAATGTTGTTGGTTGGAGTGGGAGTTTTGCTCCATCCACCATCCACTAAATATGTGTCCATCTGTCTGGTTGTCTGCGTCTGTATATATGTATGATTGTCTGTCTATATGCATATATATATGCATGTTTGAAGTTTGTGGGAGTGTCCTTTGTTTCATCCACTGAATGTGTGTGTGTATGTGTGTGAATTAGTGTGTATGTGTGTATGTGAATGTATGTGTACTTTTTCTCTTTTTCTTTCTCCCAGCTAGCCATCATCAGTGGCAACCTTACAGCTCTGGCCCCTGAAGATTTAATTCTCACCAGTCACAGAGAGCACAGGCCTCAGATAATTAAGTTTTAGACACTCCGAGAAAAGTATGCTAAATCATTAAGTGTCTGATGCTATGCTCATCTTCCCTAGCCATGTCAAAGCCAGTCTTTGACAATTTGTGAAGGCTCTGGCCTCAGAATTTACCACTTAGGGGTTTTACCTCTTCATATATCACATGGATTTGGAGGGAACATTCAAGTCATAATAAAGCTATAATCTTAGTAGAGGTAAATAGGACCTCACTTGGAAACCTGACCTCTGAAGATGTAACTAAGTTAAGATAAGGTCATACTGGAGTAGAGTGGGTCCCTCTTTCAAACTAATTGGCACTATTTTGTTGTTGTTTTGAAATAGCCACAATGTAGCTCATTTTAATGCTTCTAATACTTCTTAATTCTACTGAATTTGGAAAGTGGCATGTTTATCAGAAGAGACTGGAGGTAGAAAAAGACATAAAGCACAGAAGGAAGATATGACCATGGGACACAGGCTGAAATGAAGCACCCATGAGCTTCAGTGGCAAACCCTAGAAGCTAACCAAGGAGTGTTCTATAGAACCTTCACAGACAGTTGGCTCCTGGGGGGTGAGGGAGGCCTAGTTTCCCAGTCTCACTTCCAGAACTGAGACAGTATACACTGCTGCCCTCAGCTGCTCACTTGGTCTGTGGCTTTTTCTTGTAGAAGCCTTAGGGCTCACACAGGGGATAGGCAAAGCACGAGCTGCCCTGAAAAATGGAAGCTGAGCTGCAGGAAGCTGTGAATGGTCCTCTAAGAAAAACATCTCTAAAAATGGGGAGGACACCAGCCCAGCAATGTCACACAAAACAGAATGCACTCTTGTCTGGGAGGATGCATGTGAAGATGCAGTCACACAACATTGCAGGGTAGTTTAGAAGATGCCCACATCGCACTACCAAAAAAAAATCTATTCACATTAAGTTTACATGAAAATTATTAAAAGAGGCTGAAAGGTGGTTTATCAAGTAAGCAAAGGACCAAACAACACTGCCTTCAGAATCTTCAGAATCCCAGGCAAATGTTTGAAGAAAAATGGATGCTGGCCTCACCCTCTCCCCCTACATCTTCATCTAGCTGACATGAGATATAGTCACCATCCGCAGGTTTCAGGTATTCCTCAGGCAATCCAATGTCCAGCCAGGGTTGAGAATCACAGATCTGTAAGTAAAGATCTGAACCTTCAGAGCCAGGATTAGCCTAGGAGCCGCTGTCCACAAGTGTTCCTTGATCACGTGCTTAGGACCTAAAGTGTGCAACATTGTGCAGGTTGAGGTTGGCAGCTCTGATGCCTAGATTGCCAAGGACCATCCCATGTGGTAAGTTCCTCCCAATAGGAATCCCCCCTCTTCAAGTGCAGAGTTTCCCACAGTTTGTTTTGATGTTGATGGTGGTTCACATGGGTACTGCCCCATCTACTTGTTTGCTGTTTTAAGGATCATTGGCCTGCATTGTCAATTGTCCAATGTCTGATAACAGCTGTGTTTATTGTGTCCAACCATGGTCCTGCTTACTGGCATGGTAGACATGCCAGTTTACCGGGACAGTACAAGTACCACAGATCGGGGAGCTTACGGCAGCAGATGTTCATTCTTTCACAATTTTGAAGGCCAAAAGTATAAAATCAAGATATGAGAAAGGTAGTTTGCTTCTTGGGGGTTCTGAACCACATCCTGAGTCCATACCTCTCCCCTCCTTGGCATTCCAAATATAACTCCAAACTCTGCCTCTGCTATCATGTGGTCACCTTCCCTCTGTGTCTGTCTGTGCCTCTTTTCCTCTTCATCAAAGAGTACCAGTCAGACTGGATTAAGGGCCCACCCTCTTCCAAAATGACCTCATCTAAGCTAATTACATCTGCAACAACCTTACTTCGAAATATGGTCACATTCTGAGGTTCCAGGAAAGATTTGTGCTTTAGGGTAACACTATGCAACCCAGGACAGTGGGTCACTGTGATACTACTGTTCCAAAATGGAAATTTTCACTTGAACTGCAAACTCCAGGCCAGAAGATTGGGTAGTATTTATTTATTTATTTTACCAGAGCAATTTAGCAGTTTGAAATGAATTAGGGTCACATAGTTAAAAACCAGCCCAGTGTACCAGTAGTGAGTGGTGGCGCACACCTTTAATCCCAGCACTCTGGAGGCAGAGGCAGGCAAATCTCTGTGAGTTTGAGGCCAGCCTAGTCTACAAAGAGAATAGGACAGGACAGCCAGGATTCTGTTACACAGAGAAAGCCTGTCTCAGAAAATAAGAACAAAGAAACAACAACAAAACCAGCCCAGTGTTCTGTAAGTGCAGGTACCAGGGCCCACATAAACCCTGAGGGGCCACAGTCTCAGGAGCTGCACATTAGGAATGTGAGTTGTTGACAGCTCTTTGATCTGTTCTGATGAACTCCCACCTGGTCTGCATATGGAGAAAAAGCACAGGAGTTCTCCTGTACTTTGCAGTGAGGGGCTGAGTTCGGTTCTTACGGGAGATATTAAGTCAGAGCTCTCCAGAGAAGCAGATCCAATCACATGTAAGAAGACATATAGAAGGAGATGAATGAGATGAAATTGGTTTGTGTAATGACAGAGAGGCTGGCAAATACAAAATTTTCAAAGTGGGCTGGCAGGCTAGAGACCAGGGAAGATTCAGTGCTACAGTCCAGAGACTCCCCTGATCCTCAAGGGATGGGGGTGGGGGGTCTGAGCTTAAACGACCAGGATGACCCCCCAATACTCCCACACACACACACACACACACACACACACACACACACACACACACAACAGAAGACATCAATATGCTTTACTCAAAACTCACCCAGTTCTAATGCCAATCTCATGCAAAAAAAAAAAAAAAAAAAAAGTCCAAAGCATCCTGAATAACATTTGAACAGGTACCTGGGAAGTATGACCTAGCCACATTGACACAGCATATCACTCATTACATGAACTCTCACAGAAACCAGCACTGGAAGAGAGCCAGTATGAGGAGAGCAAGAGGCAGGAGAGATGGACTCCTCTTTTGATTTTATAAAGTTCGGAGCCTAGCCCTGAGCAGGAGTTTGGGTGGTCTCAATGGAAACACAGATCATCAGACCCCCATCAGGAATCAGTAAATATGGGTATGACTGAGGCCTCTACATAACAAACCAATTCCCTCTGTTGTATTTATAGGTCCTAAGTGTGCACATAGTAATTTCCTGAATGCATCATAAATGCAGACCTACTTAGTAAATATACGTATTTATGCAAAAACAAATAGTTATCCTACCAACACCAGATCAAAGCCTGGTGTGTAAATACTAAACAGCAACATGTGTGGACGTACACTAGAGATATCCACATCCATGTGGAAAGCAGAGAGCAGCGCGTGTCGGCTGTTAGCCCAACCCTGTTCCTCGCTCACAGTGTCTAACCCTGTACCTGGTACAGTAAGGCGGGCCTGACACACCACAGCAACCAGTGGACTGCCACAATTGTTCAAAAGCAAAAGAGAGGAAAGTCTCACTTGGGAAGGCTGGCTCCAGGTGACATTTGGGCAGTACAAAAAGAGGTCATTAGTCTGAGAACCGAAAGACATCATTAAGAAAGAGGGAGGGTCCAGGAAACATCTTCAACAAAATCATAGAAGAAAACTTCCCAAACCTAAAGAAAGAGATGCCGATAAAATTCCAGGAGGCTTACAGACCACCAAACAGAATAGACCAGAAAAGAAATTCCTCTCACCACATAATAATTGAAACTCCAAATATACACAACAAAGAAAGAATATTAAAAGCTGTAAGAGAAAAAGGTCAAGTAATGTATAATGGTAGACCCATCAGAATTGCACCTGACTTCTCTTCAGAAACTTTAAAAGCCAGAAGGGCCTGGACAGATGTCCTATAGGCCCTAAGAGAACATAGGTACCCGGCCAGACTACTATATCCAGCAAAACTCTCTTATCAACATAGATGGAGAAAACAAGATATTCTATGACAAAATCAAATTTAAACAGTGTCTACCCACAAAGCCAGCCCTACAGAAGATCCTAGAAGGAAAATTCCAACCCAGTGAAGATAACTACACAGGACAACTATACTACAAACAATGCACCAAAGGGAACAGGAACATAGACTTTGTTACCTGTCAATGAGATACTTTGCCCTAGTGGGGCTGCCTTGTAGGCCCCCAGTATATGAAGAGGCTCTTGGCCCTCATATGACTGCTGAACTGGGGCAGGGGACTGTTATGTAGGGACACTCCACTCCAGAGGAGTGGGATGGAAGGGATAGGGGGTAGAGGGTGGGAGGGTGGGACTGGGAGGGGTGGAAAGAGGACACTGTGATGGAGATGTAACCTGAAGTAATAAATAAACATAAATTTTTTTTTTTAAAAGAGAGAGGGTAGATGGGCTGGAGAGGTGGCTCAGAGGTTAAGAGCACTGGCTGTTCTTCCCAAGGTCCTGAGTTCAATTCCCAGCAACCACATGGTGGCTCACAGCCATCTACATTGAGATCTGCCCGGGCATATATGTAGAGCAAATATTGTATACATAATAAATAAATAAATAAATGTTAAAAAAGAAAGTGTGAAATTTAAAAAAAAAAGAGAGAGAGAGGGTAGGACAGAAAGCAAAGACACAGGTTTGCAAATGGAGACTCAAAGATTCTGGGTGACCTGGTGGAGATCTAGGTGAGGGTTGAACACTGGAGACTCCTCCAAACCTGTCTACACTTTGATCCCTAACTTCCCCCCAAGTGAGACTCCGTTGGAGTCCTAATTGTAGATGTTCAGTATCATGCAAACTGTCACAGCACAAGGGCAGATTTAGGTTATTCCTGAGTCACAAGAGTTCTTTAGAGACAGGTGTCCACCTTTGCTGACATCCTGAGAGTCCCATCCCCTTGCATATCTGCAAGCCTAAGATCTCAGGCTAGAGGGGAATTTTTCTCTCCCTTAGCAATTTCACCTCAACCATCCTCAAAACCTCACCACATCCCCTCTGGGTAGCTCACGGTCACATGAACCACAGGGTGTATGGTATTATCAGTGCTTCAGACCAAATGTCCCCAGGTCCCCTGCTGTCTGCCAGGCCTGCGAGTCTATCAGAGCAGGTCATCACTGTGTTTATGAGCTGGCAGGATGTCTGGGCCACACGAGTACAGCTGTGTGGGAGGCTGAGCAGATTCCACAGCCTGGGTTCTGGGTTTGCTCCCGCTTCTGCCATAAAGTAATAGTTGCTGTTAGTGTATAAAAATAGGAAGAGCACATGTGCGTGAAGACAGTCCCTGCTTTCAAATACAGTGCCCCTCTTTGTCTTTGTTTCTTCCTTAGTTTGAGGCCAACAGGGAGCCCTGTCCCCCATTATTTCTTGTCCCATTGTACATGTTTGCAGAGCTAAATCCATTCCTGGGCATAGACAGGGACCAGAGTCAGCTGCTCATTGCTATCAGGCTTGTAAATCAATGACCTCATCTCCTAGTCATAATAGTAGCCCATTCCTCTGCAAAGCAGCTCTCTCCCTTTAAGGATGTGCCTTTTTGGTACTTTAAAATAAGGTCAGTTATTGTTTAAAAAAATTCTGGGTGTAAGAAAGAACATTGTCTGGGTTTGCGTTGTGGCTCAGGGATTGAGTGCTATTTAGTGTCTGTAAGATCCTGGGTTGATTCCTAGTATCCACAAGACAAACCTATTATCAACATAAGAGCATAAGGCAAGGAGCCATTGGGATTCTCTTGCTTCAGCTTAAGCCTATGGACAGGGATATTTAGATGATACTATCGGTGAATTTAAAAGCACCTTTTCTCTAATATTAACAGTTATAATAAGTGTACCTCCACTCTTTGTTTCTGGACATTTCACAGCCTCATGGAGGGAAAGGTTACATGGGGTATGCAATCTAGCTGGAAAGAAGCAGGCATACTCACTCCATCATAGCCTCGGTCGGTAAGTGTCGTCTGCTCTCTGTATAGTCAAACTATTCATCCATGGCGATCCAGCCCCAGTCCCCTGCTCTATGTCAAGGACCTCGGCCTCTCCAGTCACCTCATCTTGTTTCTAAATGCCAGTTTTCATGCCTCAAGAATCCACATCCTTGTGTGCGGCCTTTGCTGACAACTTAATGGTCCTGTCAGTATTATATTTGTCCCTTCAGTTGGGTTTGAGTCTTTTTGAGGCCTTGGGGGGGGGAGGGGTAGGTAGGCAATATGATTTTCTTTGCATTCTCTCTTACAAATAACATATAGAAAGGAGACAACAGTCCATGGGTAAGGCCCAGAGCTTAGACCACGAGATTTGCACTTGCTTCCAACCATATAGCCAGTCCCTGTTTAGCCCTCCAGGAGTTCAGACAGAAGCAGGGGCTATCTAGAAGTCTTAACATTCCAGGAGGAAGCCGACACAAGCAAGCCAGCTCTGACCTTATCAATATCCTTTTCATAATCCTACATAAGTACTCTTTTAAAAATCAATGCCCATCTCAGTCTGAGGTACCTAAAAGCCACTTCCGTATTTATGAATCAAAATGAGTCATAATCAGGTAGGTGTGAATGGTATCCTTTAAGGGCTGATGGAACAGGATCCATGAATTGTCCCAAGTGTCTTTACATACACAGCTGTTAGAAACTGCCACATCAACACAATGAGAGCCTTTATTTCTCCCAAGCTTTAGGTTCTGAGCCTCAGTGATTTCTACTGAGATGTTCATGGTTTGCTGCAGTGAATCAAACACGGTATCCTATTCATTGGCAGATTCTTGCCAATGAAATCAGAGAACTATCACTGTAGAGGGTCCTATGTCGCCTGGGTCTCTTGAGTTTACTAACAACATACTGTACTTTTACGCCTCCATTAACTACAGAAGAGTGGTCCTTTAAAATCTGAGATAACTGTGTTCAATTAGCAAATAACCAGTGGAATCCAAAAGCTTAACATCCAAAACACATTTCTATAGGTTTCCTTTCTTAGTTTGAGTTCAATAGTAAGCTTTGGGACTTGTAACTTTGTTTCCTGTCTTTGTTTGAGTCTAAGAGAGAGCTCTGCCACCCTGTTGCTTGGGGAAGGTCTTAAGCTCTACTGGAAGCATTTCCTTTGTAGTCCTGGGCCTGTTTGCGCAGCCCAAAGCAAGTCTCTGGTGTGCTACCTCATTTTGTCAGACTAAATCCTACAGAAAGAAGAGCAACTCTACCTCCATTACCTCTTGCATGTGGTTTGGTTTAGTTTGATATTTCAAGATAGGTTGTCATACTATAGCTTGTCAGGAATTCACTATATAACCCAAACTTGCTTCACACTCTTAGCAATGCTCCTGCCTCAGCCTCCCGAGTACTGTGTTTACAAATGTGTGCAACCATGCCTGGCTTTATACATATTCTTAGTTGAGTAAGTCATGGAAGGAATGTCTTGAATCTTAAAAATATGGTATCTAAATACCCCATGCAGACCACTAACTCCAGGAACAGAGCCCTGAACCATGTTTAACATACTGTTGTTATGGGCCTTAGGGTCTCAGTTTCCCTTGACTGAGCAAACTCAGACTAGCCCAGGCTGCTGCAAGAATATCCCAATGAATGACTTTGCAGAGATGGTGCCTCCCTGTTGCACCCCTGGCCAGTGTGTGACACCTCCGGCTGAGAAGAACTGCCTTCAGCCTAGGATCAAAGCCACTTTTAACAGGGTGTTGAGAGTTCATTCTGTCCAGTCATGATGGAAATGTACCCTCACTGTGTACTGGTGTCCTGTGTAATAGTATGCATGTATTTAAACCCCTTCTAACTTCCTCTGTTTTTTATTAGTTACTTTTATATCACTGAAACAGAAATACTTAGCAGAAATAAGATTAATTTTGACTCAGGATTTCAGATAGTACAATCTGCCACATAAAGGGAGACATGGAAGAGTTTGTGATAATGTGAGTGTGTGGCGTAGACTTTCTACATAGCAGTGGACCAGGAACCAGTGGACTGGCTAGACCCAGCAAGGGTCATAATTATCTAAGGCCAGCTCACAGTATCCTACTTATAACTTATTACTCCAGCAGTCAGACCCCACCGTCTAAAGATTCCAACATCCTACCAAAATAGTGCCACCAGTCATGGGGTATGAGCCTGAGGTGACATTTCAATTTCAAACCATAACATCATTCCTCAATAAGTTATCATACTCTCCCTCTGCTCTTGAACCATTAAAATCAAGTCAAGAAGTTCTTGACTTCTCTGGTAATTTGCATTTAGAACATGGCACATGGTAATTTTTTTTTAACTCATAGCACCTTTTCCAAAAATCAGGCATGGTGGCACATGGCTTTAAACCCAGCACTCAGGAGGTAGAGGCAGGCAGATCTCTGTGAGTTTGAGGCCAGACTGTTCTACAAAGAGAATTCTAGGACAGCCAGTAAGGTTACACAGAGAAGCCCTGTCTTGAAAAACAAAACAAAACAAACAAAAAACTTTTCCCCAAATTCCATGGTTTCTTTCTCTTGGCCTCAGTTGGGAGCAGAGGGCCAGGAGTAACAGGACCAGCTTTCCTTACTTTGTTTTGCATATTTATAGATTATTTTAAAACTTTTATTCTTTATAACCTTTTAAAAAATATCGTCAGGTCCAACACAAGATGTAATGTGTTTCCACAAAATTCTTGAGCATTTCACAGCATTTCAAGGTAATTTTTAGCCACAGCAAAAGCTGCATCTTTAGTTATTCTAGCTCAACTTACCTTGACCCAGCAGCAACATAGGAAAGCCAGGTAAGAAAAGGATAGCACACAACTCTCTCCAGCTCTTATACTGTGTCCTGCCTACAGCTGTAAATCACAGCCAGCCTTCAGGGGACAATGCACACCTACTTTTGAATGCTTGGGCACTGTCAACACTGAAGAGAAGCATGGGATAGATAAACAGCAAGGAAGTGAGGCGACATTTTCTAAATCAACACTTCCTAGACCTTCCATCTTGTTTGCAGGGCCCTTACTAGAAGTTGTAGATACAATCAAAGATGGAGAGATGAGATGATGCATGTTTTTATATATTATAAAATATATAATATATATTTATATTATATATATATTATATAATATATATATATATTTGGTATATATATTATATACCAAACACCATTCAAAGGTTGGCAGCTATTATGATGACTATAGCAAGCATCCAAGAAGTGGTGGCACCTATTGTTATTGTTGCTTCTCTCTCACCCAGATACTTGTAAAAATTCCCTGGAAATTCTGGTGATGATATTGGTCATCCAATGTCACTTTTAAAAATAATATACAGAATAATATATTCATATATAGCACCTGATACATACATTAGCATTTTATTAAACTTCAATACAATTCTATTACTTATACAGCTAGTAATTTCTGTTTTGTTATTGTGTGATTTTGATTGTCACATATAATTTGATATAAAAACATAAATAATATAAATCTGTTTAATGAGAAAAAAGATTTTTTCAGTGTTATCTAATAAACATATGATGTAAGCTAAAACATGAGCTACACAGACATTAAAATATATTTTTTATCTATTTACTTTATGTGTGTGGGTGTTTTGCTTAAATACATGTAACCATACTACATGTGTTCCTGGTGTCCAAGGAGGTCAGAAGAGGCATCAGAACCCCTGGAATTGGAGTTACAGATGGTTGTGAGTCATCTCCTGGGTGCTGAGAACAGAATGTCAGTCCTGGGGAAGAGCAGCCAGTGCTCTTATGTGGTGAACCATCTCTCCAGGTCCCACATGGACATTTAAAAAATGGCACAATAGGTGGAAGAGCTTGCCTCTCAAAATACATGACCTGAGTTACGCCAATAAATGAATAAATAAATAAATTTTAAAATAACAATCTTGGAGTGTGTGAAACAGTGTCTCAATTTGTAGTATTGGCTGTCCTGGAACTCACTCAGTAGACCAGGCTGTCCTTGAACTCACAGAGATCAGCCTTCTTCTGCCATCCAAGTTCTAGGATTAAAGGCATTTGTCACTATACCCACCATAAAATAATAATTTAAAAAATTTCCTAGAATTAATTTTTTCTAGTAATCATACTAAATAGATAAAAGTAGGTAGATCAAATTAATTTTATTGGTATGTTTTGGTTAGTCAACGTGACCAAAAATACCACAAATTCAATGTGTAATCAATATACAAAGTTATTAATGATGTTTTGGCTTTTATACTGTCTTTAAAAAAACAGCATATTTTATTTTCTCAGCACATTTTGGTTCGGGTCTGCCCCATTTCATATGTGCAATAGCCAAATGTGGCTACTGATTCCCACAGCACAGCTCTAGTTGACTAATTATGACTGAAATTGATCATTATATGAAACACTGCAGTTATTCCTAATGCCATGGTTGCCAGGAAACCCACAGCAGTATTTGGTGCCCAATTACAGAAATTTTCTCAACCTGAGTTTCTTTGAACGTTCTTGCTCTCCCCCCTAAGTGGATTCAAGCGACTTTGCTGGCAATGCCTTTTGAATGATAATTCCAACAGTTGCCTTCTGTCCATCGCTTACCTGTGTCAGACACAGTGTGATGTGATTTCTGTGTATCCCACAGGAAGACCAGAACTTAGACAAAGCCCAGGTCAGATTCCACAGTTCCCACTCCTGCGTTTTTAGTACTTCTGAAGTCTCTGGGTACCACTGTGTCCCAGGAGCTTCACATCCACTCCATCTGGTCAGCCTCAGAGGACACCTGCAATGTGGTGATAGCACTCCCATTGCACAGGTCAGGGCTGAGCTCAGAGGTCATGTTGCTTATGTTACAGTTGGCCTGTGAACTCAACTTCTAAGCCCATCACACCCCTGCACGCTGTGCTTCAATCAACTTTAAAAGACAAGAATTCCCTTTGGAGATTAGCATGATACAATGTTACAAATTCACTCACTATATTCTAAGCTCTCTTGTGAGCTGGCCACTGTCTCCAGGGATGGGGAGGGACAGGTAGAAAAGACAGAACCTCAGAGATTTGAGAGCTCACAGTGGAAGAAACAGAAAAAGGAAGTAAAACGTTACTCGTGTAACTTGGAAATTACAAGGCAGTATGTGGCAGGAGCTAAATAAATAATTTCAAATAAATGTATCTAGTAATATAAATTAGGAAAAGTAGAGCAGAGCAATTAGAATTCTGAGTGTGCAGACAAATGGGCTGGCATTCCCTGCCCCTGGGATAGTTTATCCTCAAATGGAGCATAAGTCTCTATAAGCTCTGTGTTCATTCCCATCTGCTATGCAAAAGGCAAAACTCCTTGAGAGGAGACAATGCCACTGTCTCAGTACAAACAGCCTCAATGCCATTGGTTAAGTTGTCCTGGTGGCTTACACAGTTCACGAAGGAGAATCCACAGGTGATTGCTTCAATGTCTGTCAGGGGCTTACGAATGCATGCCTTCAAATTTGACATGTTTATGCTGCTAACAAATGCATAAGCAAAAGATGGTCCCATTTTGTACTTTTATTCACATGATACCTTTTACCCAAGGCTGGTAATGCTGTCTTCATATGGCCACAAGGAGAAACAGGTAAAAAGATAGAGAAATGATTTACAAAAGACTATTCATCTGAACTCGGTGGCATGTTGTTGGTCCACCAACTCTCTATTCTCCATGCCAAGATAGCATCTAACTCTACAAATGTCACAGTTTGAAGCCTAACCTTTAAATGACATCTTCTTTTGTCATACAATTGTGTTCTTAATCATCCCTCTAAAGGCAATGATCTGGAAAGTGTTCATTTCCAAGAGACTGAGACAGAAGGGTCAGTTGTCCTGGAGAAGTGTGTGTTTTCTGTGTGCTTGGTGGTGCTGCTTCTCTAAGCCTGCCCATTCAGCTTCAAGGAGTGGGGTCATGCTCCTACAACTCAGGAAAAGTGGGGCTCCTCATAGGACCCAAGTCAGACAGAAATGCAATCTGAGCTAGAAGACAGATCACCAGCCTCTAGCCCAGGGTCGAGTTGAATGGCCTTGGCTTTGAATTGAATGGTGTGACGTCTAATCAGCTGCCACCCCAGCCTTTACAAATCCCCATCCCCAACCAAGGTCACTGACTGGGCCCAACTGTACTTTCAGCATCCCATGACACTAGCCAGACTTTGGATCTGTTTCTTAGGGGTAGATGAACGACTCTGATCAGCAGGGAATGGTTTGAGGGCTGGGTAACGTGGGAGTGGTGCACACACATGTCTTCCTACCCAAAGGGGAGGCTGAGCGGGGAAATTATCCTTAAAAGTGTTTCTATTCCTGATACTTGAAGGCCTGCGTCACAAGACTCAGACAGAAATAAAATCCCATGGCATGCAAAACAACAAAGAAACATCTAGAAACAAGACGGCATGTCTGGAACTGAGAAAGAAAAGAAATAAAATAAATTCAGTGGGAAAAAAATTTCATATGTATTAGATACATTGCACCAACTATCATGTCACCGTTTTATATGCACAGTTTTAGCTAAGCCTTCCAAATTCCAGCATGTGCCATTGCCCCAGTTTTATTTATAGCCAGTAAGGTTTTGGGGGTTTTCTTATACTGGAGTATGGTCCAAAATCCATAGACAGTGAATGGTGGAGTCAAGTTCTGAACCCACATGCCCTTGACTGCACTGTACACACTGTTCCACTATAAAACATGAAAAAATCAGACGGCTAAATATTGACATCAGTCTTAATCTACCTGCTAGGAAAGGATAACCAGATTTAATTCCCTGCATACCTCTGGCAGTAGCTGGACTTTGCCCCAAGTAACATGTGTGAGTAAAGACCAAGGGGTGACTTTGGAAGGGTTATAAAATCATTAACAGTAAGTCACCGGATTATAACAATGTGCATACTTGCTTCTTGGAAAAGGACCAAGCTCTTAAAGTCATTCATCTTAGCTTGCCATAGAAATGGTTCTTTTAACACAGTTGCAAGTTAATCTGGCAACCAACTGAATCAGCTTGTTACTGTAACTCTAGTCCCTAACGTCTTTCACACTGAGCCGAACGAAGGAAGCGGAAGTGTTAACCCAACTGCACTCTATTTCAAGAGTCGTGTCAGAAGTTTATATCATCATCATGTTTGGACCACGTTAGGAAAGCACCCTATTAAGCCCTGCTGGAAGGAATTAGCCCAGTGTCCACCAACACACAAATGGATGAAGAAAATTTTTCATATACACACCATGGTGTTTTTATTCAATCTTTTAGAAGACCGAAACTCTCCTTTTGGTAGAAAATGTGTACAAGAAGTCATTATGTTAAGTGAAATTAGCCATACTCAGAAAGACAAATATCATCTTTCTCCCACCCGTGGATCTTAGATGTTAGTAGATATGTAAAACCATTTTTATATATGATATGAGAGAGGAGGGGAAGCTGGAGGAAAAGGGAGACTAGAGAGAAAGTGCATAGGGTGAATATAGTCAAAGTACATTAAATATTTGAGAGAGATTATTTCTTTGAAACCCAGAGTGAGGTACAATAGATATATGCCATTAATAAATATTAATTAAAATCAGTTAATTTTTTATTATAAAGAGGATAGATTCAGAAGAGTGAGCAAAAATTGTAGTAAGAAGTCTAGCGTCCACCCACTAGTGCTCACTGTAATAAGTATAAGTCCTATTTCATGAGCAGGGATAGGAAGAGACATAATTACTGATCATTTTTTCATCCCATTAAAAACCAACATTATCAAATTGAGATAGAAATGTAGTACTGTCAGCCAAATACCATTACAAACTTAAGAAGGAAACTGCACACATAGAGGCAACTTTAAAATAAATGTCGCCGGGCGGTGGTGGCGCACGCCTTTAATCCTAGCACTTGGGAGGCAGAGGCAGGCGGATCTTTGTGAGTTCGAGGCCAGCCTGGTCTACAAAGTGAGTCCAGGACAGCCAAGGATACACAGAGAAACCCTGTCTCGAAAAACCAAAAAAAAAATAAATAAATAAATAAAAAATAAAATAAAATAAATGTCAGTATCAGAGGTTAGGTCCAAGGACAGAGTTATCACCCTGACAAGAGGCATCACACCTTCCCGTCTTCCTGGGTGTGTCTACCTTCACTGTTCAAATCTTATTTGTCTTCAGCCATTTGGGTCTGCAAACTAGAGGTGTAACAGGTGCTAATGAGCCAGGTTTCAGACAGAGTTCTTGGTTAATGATTACAAAAGCTAATCTGACTGACTTAATTAAAATGGACCGTGTGTGTGTGTGTGTGTGTGTGTGTGTGTGTGTGTGTGTGTGTGTGCGCGCGTGCGCGTGCATCACTATGCAGAAGAACCACACTGAATCCAAGCCAAATGACTATGATGGAGGGACAAGTGACTGCTGGTGTGGATATTCCTCTGTGCATGACAGTACTTGAAGATGGAGCATGCAGAACTTTGCCCAAGGAGGCTCCTTCCTGCAAACGTTAATCGAAAGAACCTCAACAACCAATGTACATACCTCATCACCTCATGGTTTACACTTCAAGATGCAGGCAAAACTCAGCTATGAGAGGACTTCCAAGGAAGTCAGATCAGGCATTACTTTTGGGCAGTACTGACTGACACTGGGCATGAAGGGGGTTTTTAGGGTTTTGTTTTTTGATGAGTCATAGTAAGGACTTTTTGTTTTGTTTTGTTTTGTTTTGCTTTTCAATCAAAACTGGTGAAGCTGTATTCTTACGATTTGTGTAGCCTATGCGTCTATGTTCTGTTTCATACAAAGAGTACTGTGCAGGCAGGGAAATGAAATCTCAACAGTACAGCTGCCTAGATGAAGACAACAGCAGTCAGCATGCCACATGGATGGGGAAAATCTTATAAGGCCAAACCCTCGACGAAGAGCTGTAGGCAGTTAATGACTCATAGAATGGGACAATTATTCTTCCCCAGGGATGAGCCCCATAATTGATTATCCAATATCAAATGGACTCTGTGTAGGATCATACCACCTTGAACATGCCCAATCTCATCCAATACCCAACAGTCAGCCCTAAAAACATACACATTCAAGCAACACTAAGTACATTCAGCAGGTTGTAATGTGTGTATGGATTTGTGTAACAAATAACCAAGAAAAGGAGGCTATGAATCTGAGAAGAAGAGGGGTTCCATAGGAAAAGTTGGAGAGCATGAAATTCTAATAAAAATGTCTTGGAAATGAGTACTGTGTTTTTGTGTAAAGGTGAGGCTGGGGGCTTCTCAGTAGAACAGAGTCTGCTATATATCAGTAGCCACCGTAGCTCACAGAGCCATTCCACTCACACACACTGCTTCCATCTCCAATATCCCCATCACCCACTGATTCTAATTCTGATACAGATATTCACAACTGTGCTGTAGAAGATACAGTCTTCAGGCTGGTGTCTTGGATTTTGCACTCCTATATTAGGAAGTTACATGGAGACCTAGAACATAGGATGGTCAGGGTCTCAGCAAGGGGCCAAGGTCAAATGTCTTCCACCACAACCTTGGGTCTGGGACCTTGTTCATCTGATTCTTGTAAACTTATATCTGGTTGCAGGTGCAAGGAACTACTTAGAAGATGCTACCAGATAAAGTATTGGTCTCAGAAAAGGTCTAGAGACAATCACTGGGTCTCAGTCAGGGCACAGTGGCCTTGGAAGTCTGCTGGCTGCTAAAAAGTATGTATGCAGGTGGTAGAGGAAGCCATATCGGACCATGAGAATGGTCAATTGAAACCACTCTCCATGCAAATGTTGGCGTAGGCTTGGAACTGTTGTAAAACTAATGGAGATAGTTCTCACCTATCCACAGTCAGCCTTCCCTTTCCTGAGAATGTCTCAGTACATACCTCTGTCAGTCAGTCAGTCAACAATGGTGCCTCATTAGTAATTGAAACCCAGATTTCAGTCAGATTCCTAACATTCTTTTTTTCTGTTCCAGGATCCCATCCCCAATCCATTCTACATCTAGTCACCATGTTTCCTCAGGAACATCTTGTCTGTCTCAGTTTCTCAGACCTTCCCTGTTTTTGATAACAGTTTTAAAGAGTAGTGGTCTAGGATTCTGTCAAAAGCACAACAGTACCTGGGTGTTGCCGATGTTTTTCTCCTGTTAAGATTAGAATTGTGGATTTGAGGAAAAAGGACAAGAACAAGAGTTGAAGTGTCCACATCTTCTCCTATAAAGGGCAGTAAACCTGCTGGCAATAACTTTGACCATCTGCCTGCAGTTTGTTAAGTTGATACACTATAAAATGACTTTCTGCTGGGCATGGTGGCGCACGCCTTTAATCCCAGCACTTGGGAGGCAGAGGCAGGCGGATCACTGTGAGTTCGAGGCCAGCCTGGTCTACAAAGTGAGTCCAGGACAGCCAGAGCTGTTACACAGAGAAACCTGTCTCAAAAAAAAAAAAAAAAAAAAAAAAAAAAGATGACTTTCTTCTCATGAGAGCTCTTTGGAAGCAGTGGGGACATATGTACCACCTCCTTAAGGCTACCTAGGTTACTTTGAATTCTTCAGAAGGAGAGCTTGTACTCATAAAAAAAAAAAAAATCTTCTACCACACCGAGTTTTGGGTCCCAAATAAACCATTGATCTGATACTGTGTTCTGATCTTCTTTTTTTAAGGCCATGTGTGGAGCTATTTCTTTCTATAGTAAGCCATGAACTCAGACCTGTCCAGAAGTGAGCGTTTCCCTGTAGTATTTTGTTGGTTGTTGTTGTCCATGTCGGTTTGGTTTGGATTTTTGGAAACAGGGTCTCACATAGCCCAGGTTGGCCTTGAACTATGTAACAAAGGAGAAGGTAACTTCCAATTCTCTGTGACTCCACCCCCAAGTTCGAGGATTACAGGTGTGCACCGCCATGTCCTACTTCTGGCAGTGTCTTGAATATGTACCCAAGTGTACCTTAGGATTGTGCACTAAATGTCAAGGTAGGGCAAATGGCACTTAGGAATTTCAGAAGTGGGTTTTGATTATACCAATATTTCAGCTATTTCAAACATTTTGATAGCTGGCTTTTATGGAAGCGTTCAGCTTATGAAATTTTAATTATGATGAATGAACATAATCTTTACCAGAATTAGTACTGAAAGTGACATGAATACACAAAGCTATTACCCCCTTGGCAGAGAGGATGTAATAAGTCATTCTTTCAAGACTTACAGGTTTATATGTTGTGTTTCATTCCAGCCTCATGTGGATCTGTGCTACCAAGGAGTGAAAGCCACTATCATTTTCATGTGATGAAAAATTGCCCATAAAAGCTTGCTGACTTACCTATTTCTTACTTACCAAGTGTATTAGGGCTTGAGGATAGAAAAGAGAGAGAGAGAGAGAAACAGGAAAGCAAACCTACATTGGGTGGAGTTCAGCTGGTAAAGTGCTTTCTTAGCACGCAGGAAGCCCTGGGCTTGACCTCCAGTACTGTACAAGCTGGGCATGGCTCAGCACCTTGGAGGTAGAAGCAGGAGAATCAGAAGTTCAAGGTCCTTGCCGGTGAGTCTGACGCTAACCTGAGACACAAAAGACTCTGGCTCAAAACAACAAAACTACATTTGAAAGATCAGAAAAGTCTGAGGTCAAGGTTATAGAAAGTGCCGGCAAAATAGTAGAGAGAAACAGGCTGTCATGCAAGCTCCAGTCAGGATGAAGCCCTCGGTAGAGACATATTGGGACATCTTCCCTTTTCTATAGGCCTCTGCTCATCCCTTAGGTGGCCTTGAACTTGACAGAGATGCCAAGTGAGACGGACACCTAGACTTCAGTTAAAAACTTAAACTTAGCCAGGCATGGCGGTGCACACCTTTAATCTCAGCACTCTAGAGGCAGAGGAGCAAATCTCTGAGTTCGAGGCCAGCTTGGTCTACACAGGTTGTTCCAAGACAGCCAGGACTACACAGAGAAGCCCTTTCTCCAAAACAAACAGAAAACCCCTTAACCTTGCACTGTATGGCTCCCAAGCCCTTATGGCAGCAAACTGTACTCACAGCAACAGGACTCCCCCAGACACAGCAGACGCCTGAATTCTTGGGCAAAAGTGGCATCCTAGACACGAAAAGAATCTTAGAGAAGTCTGAAAAAGTTAATAAGTCCGCTGGCCATTTTCCAGCCTTGGGTTACAGAATCAACAGAGCTGAATTTTAGGATAAGAGTGCCCATTCTTTTGCTAGCTGTCATCTCTGGGGACTAACCTTTGATATTTCAGACTTGGCTGGAAATTAGTTAATTGCTAGGCCTACTCACATTACTAGGAATGAAAAAGAGGGGGAAAAAGCACTTTGGAAATACTGTTTGAAAATAGCCCCCCCCCCCAGGCAGCATGTAAAACAGTAAGGCTTTGAAGATGAGTGAGCTGAGGCACACACCTAATGAGCTGCAGTTCAATATAGAGTCTCACTTGACTGGCATTGGGGAGGCTCTGTGGCATTCTGATGCCTTTGAAAAACAGAACTTGTTTTCAGTCACAATAATGGAGAAGTCATGAGAGGTGGGTGGGTACCTGCATATTTGAAGATTGTCAGGTTAAAGGGCAAATAGCTCCAGATTGGCACACCAAAGTGATTTTCACTTCCCATTTCATCAACTTCTAGAGTTCTAACCTTGAAGGCAGATTTTTTGCCTTCTTCCCACTGTGCTGTGCTGCCCAGCTAGTAGGAGGCCCAGCTAGAAGCTACTCAATGGTCTTAACAGTTTCCATTACCTGGGACCCACAATTTAACCTGAGGACCCCAACATACAACAAACCACACGATTGGGTGAAGACGGGGGATTTAAGTGCATATTAATACACTTAACAGCTGGATACCACATAGATTTTTTTTCACATGTATTCATTTATTTGGGGGAAACTACACATGCTCCAGTGTGCACATGGAGGTCAGAGGACAGTTTGTGGGAGTCAATTTTCTCCTTCCACCATATGGTTCTCA
This sequence comes from Lophiomys imhausi, assembly GCA_907164525.1. Classification (NCBI taxonomy): domain Eukaryota; kingdom Metazoa; phylum Chordata; class Mammalia; order Rodentia; family Muridae; genus Lophiomys; species Lophiomys imhausi. The sequence continues at coordinate 833,066 of CAJQZJ010000202.1, forward strand.
GGGGTCCAGCTCAGGTCATCTGGCTTGGCAGCAAGTATCTTTTTTTTTTAATTTATTTTTTATTTCTTCAAGTTACATCTCAATCGTAATCCCCTCCCTACTCCCCCCTCCAATCTCACCTTCCCACCCTCTTCCCCCTCAACCCCCCCCATCCTCTTCCCTTTTTTTTTTTTTGAGTTTAAGCCAGGGCTATTACAGAGAGAAACCCTGTCTCGAAAAAACAAACAAACAAAAACTACTGGAGGAGATGGAGAGAGGGGCTCCAGGAAGTTCCTTTTATCTTCCTCTTTCTACAGCAAAAACACTGATGGCAATCACAACCATCCTCATTTGGTGGTGATGTTTTCCTAGGGTACCTTTTTTTTCCCTCACATAGGAGGGGCATATGGATACACAGGGCACCAGGAAGCAGCAAAAAGACAGAAACTGACTGTGACTGAATAGCCCAAGAAGATGACAGCTATGTGAGACAGTTATGCTGTCTTAATAGTCTTAATAACCCCTCACTGGTTATGCCTCTGGGACATGATTTGTGTGTGTGTTTGTGTGTGTGTGTGTGTGTGTGTGTGTGTGCTGCTTAGAATCATAGTTCCTCAGCATAAACTATGAATGCACAAGTGATTCGGCAACTGAACAACTACGAACTAGCTAGACTACTGCTAGTTGATCAGGAAAATATAGAATGAAGTAGGATATAAAACCAAAAGTTAATGAAATGAAAATAAAGATTATGTATATCTCTATTTCAACCACAAACCACTTTGAGTATTAGTAAGGGACAAGGCATTGCTCGTTTTTTTTGGGGGGGGGTGGAATATTTTTGTTTGTTTTTGACAGGGCCTCCCTCTATAGCCTGGGCTGTCCTAGAACTCTGTAGCCCAGGCCACCCTTAAACTTAGAGAGATCCTCCTGCTTCAGCTCGTTAAAGCTGGAATTAACAGGCATGGGATTAACCTTGCCTAGCTTGTTTTAAACTTCTCTACTTACTTCAGGTTTTTTTTATTTTACTAGTTAAAGACAATACTTTCATAACCAGGGGAAGAAAATAGTTGCCAAACTGGTGGTATATAGGGCTAGGAAGAGCATTCACTCCCAATGATACACCTCCTCTAACAAGGCCACCCCTCCTATGCCTCTCTAACAGCACGGTCAACTGGGGACCAAATTGTCAAATATCCGAGTCTATGTGGTACCACCACCCCTTCTTTGAGTTTCTCCGTGACCACAGTCAGTCACCCCCTCATAAGCGCCTGCACTGGCTCCTTGCTTTGGCTGACCCTTATTGGAGTGCTGCAGGTCTCTGTCCTCAGTCACTCCCCTTTCATCCCACTTTTGAGATGGTTTCACTAGCTTCCATAGACTTAACAGTCTTGCTATATTCTAAACACTTGCCTCCTACCAGAGGGCTTCCCACATGCCTGAGATGGTACCTCTGTAGTGCCTAATAATGTCATATGTCACCAACTGTGCTCCCAGTTTCAGACCCTGACCCCCAAGAATCAATAGAAGCACACTCTAGGCAGGGCAGTGGTGGCGCACGCCTTTAATCCCAACTCCCAGGAGGCAGAGGCAAGTGATTCTCTGTAAGTTCAACGCTAGCCTGGTCTGAGTTCCAGGACAGCCAGGGCTGTTACTGAGAAACACCTGTCACAAACAAGCAAACAAAACCCAAAAACACACATTCTACCCGCTACCTGCAGACCCCTTTGTTTTAGTACCAACATCATTCATTCAGCCACTTCAGACCCAAACTTAGAGATTGTCAACGTCAGCATTTCAGACTCTAAAGTAATCTTTGATCACAATTCCACTCCTACCCACAGGATATATTTGAGGCTGAGTAGGCAAGGGGTTTGGCCTGAGGGACCTAAGGAAAACATCAGGAGCATCATGGTGCCTGATGTCCCCTGATGTCCCAGTGTCCCGCCATGATTAAATACCTTTGAAGTTGTAGTCAGGTGATTGCTGTTGCTTCTGAAATGAAGCCACCGGGTACTTCCTGAGCCACAGCTAATCCTTGCTGTTGAAGGGCCTGAGTCCTCAAAAGACCTCAGTCTCATCATAATGATTTGTTTTGTGTCCCCTCCTCCTACCCCTTCCTTGTAAGTTTTTCAAGAGAATCACTGAAAGAAATATTCTAAAAGGGAGACTGGATCCTCCGCTATGATTTGGAAGGGAAACAAAGGGTCATGCTATCTTATGAATAAGCCACTGCCTCATAAATATCCATAAAACATCTTGAAAACTCACAACACAGAACCCAGTGAGCTTGTATTCCCAGTCAGTCCATCTAGCCTCTCCCTTTGTAAATTTCTGTTCAAACTGTGTCTCTCCATTTACTCAGTTTACCCTCAGGAAGACAAGAGCCAAGAAGCAACCTTCCCCTCAGAACACAGCTGAAGCGAAAGCACCTTCTCAGCTACTTCACTGCCCTAGCCCTGGTTCAGCCACCAGGATCTCTCCAGCTGCAAAGCTGGGAGAGAGATGATCCTTGGCGCTCTCTAACCACCTGTCTAACTCTCACCGACTTACTCACATTCACGGTGACCTCCCTGTCAGCCTTCAAATAGTCAGATCTGGTCCTGCTTCAGGGCCTTTGCTATGCCCATTGCAACACTCCAGGCATCTGCAAGACTTACTTCAGTCTCTCGTTGCCTAGCACAGTGTCAGCGAGCCTTAACTGGGGATTCCCTGTGTAAAGAGCAGCCCTGCCATGTCCAAGGCCCTCACCCTGCTTCATTTTTCTGCAGCCTGGCTTGCTATGGTATATAATGGTGCTTGCTGTCCTACTTCAATATCATATGCTCCATGAGGACCCAGGCATTGCCTAGAACTAGGCACATCACATGCCCTCCAGTATTTATCGAATGAATAACAAAGGCTACAGACGCGAAAAGAATGCTCACCTGGAGTTCGAGATACTTGTGGTCAAAGCACATTACCTGGGGCCTGGGACTGAGAATGTCTGCAGGTGGCTCACCTGTTTTATGGGACATCAGAGAGGCCAACACAGCACAAGGGCAAGAAACAAAACATCCAAAATACCAGTAAATGTGAAGTGTGGGCTCTGCGGGGTGTACAGAAGAAAATGCCCTGTGGCCAAGTACAGGTGTGTGGAGCCACTATTGCTGCAGCTTCAGAAGCCCAAGCAAGGGGGACAAAGGTCTTCCAGTAAGATACAGGACATGCACACTGTGTATTTGTTTGCTTATGTGTTGTCTTAGACGTTTTATGTCCCTGGGACAGCTAGGATCATAAGCCAAGCATATGTTCACATGATTTGCTGTCATCATCAGAGTAGCTGCACTCTTCCGATGATCTCTCCTGTCCTTACAACAGCAGTTCTCAGACGCTTGCTCGTTTTTCCCACTTTGATCCACTCTAATTGTCTGGAGCACACTTGCATTAGTAATGGAGACCCATAGTTGCAGACTTATAATCTGACACTGTAAAACAGGAGTTTCTCGAGCTTTTTTTACGCCTAGAGACAACAATGACTACTTTCTTCTCTAGCTCAGTTGTCAAGAGTGAAACATCCCCAGGAAATTACAATATATGGAACCATGGGGAAAAATATGTCAAAGTGAAGCTCAGGCCTCCAAGAGAAAAGGGACGGCTGTGTGCTGGATGTCCTGAGAACGCAAAGAATTCGCCTTCAATGTCCTTTTAGACAAAGGCCAGTCTGAACTCACATTCTTTTCTCTGGGGTATAATGATGTTTTGCAAAAAAGACAGGAAAAAGAGGAAACATTTAGGAACTGAGTCAGTGCAGGGCTTCTTAGGGACAGACAAGCCTTGGTGGAAAAAGAGAGTTGGCAGTGCATACTGGGCTGCTGGGTAGGGG